>JAQQSW010014102.1:0-12176 GCA_028646575.1 Pseudocheirus occidentalis | reverse complement strand
TTATATGTTCTTAAGGGAACATAAACTGATGGAACACTCTTATAAGCTCATCTTCTCACCCCCCACCAACAAATCCTATTCTTATTTTTAAAGTATTTGTAAGATTGCTGTAACATTAAAAAGTACATACAGACATTTGAAACTCAAATAGTTCAGTGCAATAAAGCTATAAGGGGGGCGGCTAGGTGGCACAGTGAATAGATCACCGGCCCTGGAGTCAGGAGTACCTGAGTTAAAATCCGGCCTCAGTCACTTAACACAAAAAACTAGCCGTGTGACCCTGGGCAAGTCACTTAACCCCAACTGCCCTCCAAAAAGCAAAAAACAAAAAAACAAACAAAAAAAAATAAAGCTATAAGGAAGAAAACTGAGAAAACTGAAGAAGATATGAATGTAAAGCATGTGTTGATCAAACACATAACAACAGACTAGGATTACTTTGGAGTCCTCTCTCTTGATAATTATCTTGATGTCTTGTTTGACCTCATTGAGAGTTTCTCTTAGGAAGACAAGAATTTAGCTCCTTTTGCTCATACCCACAGTTTCTCTTAGAACATTAGAATTTGGCTTGTATCTCTCAAGGTGTCCCTAGCTTTCTGGAAAGGATTTAGGCTAACAAGACATCAAGTATAGGACAGATTTTGTTTTAACCCAACAAAAAATAGAGCAGACTTAGAGCTTAGTTTCTTGACAGTCAGGAGAACTGTCTTCTTTTCTGAAGGATACCTAGGAACTCCTAACCCTTTGATACTTTTACTTTCCCTCTGGACCTTAGCTTCACAGTAGTAGTGAAGAGAGATCTAGGTTACACTTTGGTGTGTTTGGTTCCCTATTACTGATCTTTCTTCTTGGGAGCCAAAGTATGTTTTGTTGACTTCTCTGAACGCTCTCTCACATTCTCTCATCAAGGCTTCAAAACCTGTTTCTCTCTCTCTCTCTCTCTCTCTCTCTCTCTCTCTCTCTCTCTCTCTCTCTCTCTGTCTCTCTTTCTCAGCCTCTCCCTCTCCTTCTTCCTTTTATGGCTCTGTCTGTCACCAGTGCCTATGTCCACATGATTTATTACAGAGAAAGCAAATGTAATATATGATCACTATCATACAGGATTCTGCATATGGATCTGAAGGTCTCTTTCCAGGTCATTACAAAGACCAAGGATCACTATGCTTGTGTCTCTATTCTCTTCCTGAGTATGTATCTGAGCCTCCCTCTGTATCTATCCCTGGTGGGTCTCTACTTCTCTTTAATTACTAAATCCAAGGATCAGATCCATCACATGAACTCTATCTATCACTAATCTAATGTAAATTTGCTGTTTCCCAAAGCTAATGCATGGGAAAAAGTCAAGTCAAGCCAGGTGGCACAGTACATGTAGTATTCTACATGGAGTCAGAAAGACCCGAGTTCAATTCCTGACTCAGACATTTACTGTGACTGGACAAGTCATTTCAGCTTCATTTTCCACATGTGTAAATTGGGATAATAATAGCTCCTTCTCACAGGGTTATTATGAGAATGACATAAAGGACACTGGAAACCCCAAGCACTATCATAATAACTATTATTACCGTTAAATCAGGTAAGACAATGAAATTTTCATCTTCTTCAGAAGTCAATAGAAAGGAGAAGTTTGTCTCTGACTCTGCTGAGGGGTCATATTTCTGATAACAGAAAAAGAAGAGTATGAATGAAGTAAGGAAGAACTGGAATAGGAAAATCAAATTCAAGAAAAAAAGTACACAATCCAACCTCCTTTGAGTATCTATTGTTAATGTTCTGCGAGACACAACAGAGGGAATTTCACTCTTGGGTTCAGATATAGAAGGGTCACTGATGCATTGTAAGGTTAGTAGAATGACATCATGGCATAGTGACTGGGGTCCAAAAACCCAGCTTGAGTCTCTGTTATTTACAATGTGACTATAAACAAGTGACTTGAGTGTCTTTACCTATAAAATGGGATGAGTAATATTTGTCAAGAAAAGCAACATGTTGCATTAAGTAGTCTTGAAGACCTAGCTTTGAGTTCTGACTCCAACACATAGTGACTGTATAATCCAGAGAAATTCACCTCTTTTCAGTGTCCCAGGTAACTAGATAAGAAGACAAGTAGCAGAACACGCATCAGCCTGCATTGTTGGAGGAAATCCCCTGACAAGTTCCCTATGCCAATAAAGTCACAGATCCAGACCAAAAAAACCCACTAAACAAACAAAAAAATGATTGTTCTCTACCTCACTGTTTTGTTGGGAGTAAAGCACTCTATACAAGTGACCTATTCTTTGTCACAGAAGGGATGGTAGACCACCTAGTTCAAGGCTTTCGCTCTAAAGATGTGACATGAGTCAAGTCACTTACAAATTCTGAGGATTCTTCTGTAAGTGGGGAGAGAGAGAAAGAGCAAGAGTGAGGGGGGGGTATCTGCTGTTTCTAAGGCAGCTAGAAAGTGTTTTTTTTTTCCTTTGGGGGGGTGGTCTTTATCTCTCAAAGCATCCAAAAAGTCCTGTTTCCACAACCACAGGAGGCTATTCTCTGCTTCAATTCTTATTAAACTTTAATCAGTGAATGAGTGTTGCCTAAATCAAACTGAGACCTGTTAAAGACTTTAGTTTGGAAAAAACCAAAGTCCCCCCACTGCAGCCTGGGCCATCTTCATTTGTCCTGATCCATATCTGGTCACTGGACGCAAATGACTCTGGAGGGAAAAGTAAGGCTGGTGACTTTACACAGCCCTCCCTCACTTAAATCCAATTCACTTGCTTGTCATGGCATCACCTCCCTGATGTCATGGTCCTCTTCAAGAATGAAACAACAACAGACAGTTAAGAGCTAGAAAGGTAAGTGATCTAAACGTAGACACGTAGCAAGTTGGATTCAAATGGCAGGTAGCCTTGTCCCAAATCCATCTGTTTCCTGTATCATGTTGTTTATGTTATACTATTCAAAAACAACAACAATACAAACAGCATAATCAGCTCCTGCTAAAGTAGGTATCTTTCGGCTGAGATTATAGCAATATATTTTAATAAGCCACTATTATACTGCATGTGTCTCTTGACAAGGATGTTTCAAGAGAGTCCAAAAATACTCAGGAAATAGAAAACATTGCAGTAGTTGATTTGTTGCTCATTAAAATCATCCCATACTGCTTCCCTGAGTGTAATGTTAAGCTAACCAAATCATTATTTTCCCATGGTAGAGGATCCCGCGCATGCCATCAGATTGGGTGGTAAATATATGGGTGACTGACAGGAGATGCAAACCCCACTCTAGAGTCTCTTTGTAAAGGGGAGTTAGGGACTATATAAGGATAATGTTAAAGCAAATCAGCCCTTCAGCACTTAGAAATTAATCATAAGCACTCTTCAATGCCCAACTATATCTCCTTAAATATGTATTTCTTATTTTTATAAATGTTTAGCTTTTACATCACATTCATTTGCAAATAAACGTACTACCTAGTGAGCTAAACTTTATAACAAGAAATAAAAGGGGAGGGGGAATTCGGTGAAACTAGCACATGAAATGTGTTTGACAACATAAGGAGAAGAGTGGCAAAGACGGCAGAGTAGGAGAAAGCACTGCTAGTCAGCTCTTACCCACAAGTACTCCAAAAAAGATGCAGAAAGAGCACAAGATTGAAGTGTGATGGGAAAATCTCAGGAAAAATCAGTCATTTTTCTAGTCCAATACAGCACAGGGATTTAAAAATATTCAGATACTGGGAAAAGAGTCTAGTTGAGAAACTAAAGCTTGTAAACATGGGTACCGAAATAGGGTCTGAAATGGTCTGGTTGTGAGGCAAAAAGTGGTCCATATCCACAACTTGATGCTATGGAGGGAACAGGAAGGGGAGCTAACCAATAGCTCTGTTCCCTCTGGGCTGCATATCTATGTAAACTGAGGAAGGGATCTGGACCCAGGGATGACTGACCTGTGACTATGTTGATCAACAAATGTTCACTGCCTAGGGTTATGTACTGGCAAAGGAACAGGAACGGAAGTGAGTGCCAGCTATTTGGATTTGATCCAAGAGTGACATTTCATAACTAGCCCCCATTCCAGTTTGAGGTCTATAGCTAAGTGACCAGTGTGGGGAACTCATACCAAGGAAGTGCCTGAAGTTCTGTCACTTTGAAGCCTACTAGTCCTGGCAGACTGTGAGATCCAAACAGAGACTATAATTGCTGCCCAAACCAAAACTGGGGTCAAGAACTTGTAAAGTTTAGTCCAGGAAGGCAGCACTCAGACTTCACCCTAGATTAGACTTCTTTTAGCTAAAAACAAGGCCCTTGACCTTGAAGATCCTTGAAATTGTCCTTGAAATCCTTGAAGAACATATCATTTAGTGTCTAACGAAAAAGGCAGCAGAACCTCGAATAATACATATTAGAACCAAACAAGGTCCAGATATCCTGTCAAGAAGTGTGTATAACCTGGTCCTAACACAAAGTCTCAATTTCAGAAGACAGGATGAAAGAAGGAGTAAACATGCAAACAACAACAACCACAATTCCCACCACAAAGTGCTAATAGAGTGATAGGAATGCCCAAGATAAAAACTCAGAAAACAATGACTCCAAAATACATGCAAGCAAAACTTCAAAGAAAAGGTTCATTTAGGATTCCTGGAAGAAATGAAGAAAGTATTTGGGGGAAAAGTTTACAAGATTTTATAAGTCAAGTAAAAGCAATAAAGGAAAGAATTAGGAAAAATGAGAGCTTTTAAAGACTTGGAAGAAAAAATAAGAATTTAGCAAAGAGTTACAAAATCTTATCCCAGTAACAGATTCTTTGACAGTTAGGATAGACCAGTTGGAATATAATGACTCTCTAAGGCAGTGGTTCTCAACCTTCCTAATGCCCCAACCCTTTAATACTCATATGTGGGTGGACCTGCCTGGAGACAGAGGAGTAGTGTCTCAGTTTCTAAGATCATCAGAAATATGTGTTTTCCAATGGTGTTAGGCGACTCCTGCGACCCTTTGAAAGGGTCATTTGACCCCAAAGTGGTCACAACCCACAGGTTGAGAACTGCTGCTCTAAGATAACAAGAAAAAATTTAGAGTTAAAAGTTAGAAAAATAGAAGAAAATGAGAGATATTTTATATAAAAATAATTGACTTAGAACACAGATCAAAGAGAGATAATTTAAGAATTATACTTGAGAGGGTAATGGCAAGTTGGCAGAGCAAAAGAAGGAACTCACCTGAACTCTCCCAGCATTCCCCTTCAAACAACGCTAAAATAACATCTTAAATTGGGGTGTCATTTTCCTGGCCCAAGATAATTTAGGAGTTCAATGAGATGGTGTTTGGCTTAGAGTATAGGGCTGGCCACTCTGCAGCAATTCTACCAACAGGGTTTAGAGGTAATTGCAACAGTGGTGGCAGCAGCTTTGTGAGCTCTCAGCCCACAGAAGGTAAGAGGGTTGGACAACTCATCAGAAGGATTACCAAGAACCCTTTGCTGGTGCTCGGTTCAGGACCCTGCTGCACCATACATACACAGTACCAGGGTAAAGAGGAGCACTAGTACTTGTGGCTACAGGGGAGAAGGGAATGTGGTCACAGATTCAGGGTAGAGAAGAGTACTTGTAGTTGTTCAAAAGGGAATAGTAGTGTTGGTCTCACTTCCTTTTTTTCTTCTTTTTCTAAATTTTATCTTAGACTCAAATGCCAGAATCTAAATACAGAATAGATACAGCCGTTCTCAACCTGTGGGCCACAACCCCTTTAGGGTTAAACAACCTTTTCACAGGGGTCACCTAAGACCATCGGAAAACACATATTTCAAATGGTCTTAGGAACCTCCTCTATCCATCTCCAGGTGGGTCAGTCCACATGCATACACACCCACATATGACTATTAAAGGGTCGTGGCATTAGGAAGGTTGAGAACTATTGGAATAGAGAAAAGAAAACAAGAAAGAAAGAAAGAAAACAAAAGAAACAAAAACATATAAACTTAAATACTGGAATTTAAATGCAAAGTAAGAAAGGAAAAAAAGCATGTCACGTGCATAGCAGAACATAAAAAAGGATTCAAAATATTCAATGATACATTTTCATTTCAAGAGAGACCATCTTTTCCTTGCTTTCTTGTAAGTTCTTTTGTTCTCTGCTGTGTACCTTTTTATTTTGTTCTTTTTTTCCTTCTGCCCACCCCAAAAGGCTACAGTTAAGTTTGGATATGTTTCTTTATAGCTACAGACATAGACATATATAGACATATACTTTCCCAAAGAAATTCTACTCCTGATCTTTGTTTTTATGTTTGTGCATATCTCTTGTTTCCTATCCCTCCTGCCTCCTTTACTTTATTTCTATATGCTTCAGGCTGCAGGTTCCCCTCCCTTGGTCTTGACATCATATTACAAGAAGTTATTGAGGAAAACTGCCCTGATATCCTAGAACCAGAGAGTAAGATAAAAATAGAAAGAATATACCAATCATTTCCTGAAAGGGATCCCAAAATTAAAACTCCATAAAATATTATAGCCAAATTCCAGATTTCCTAGGTCAAGAAGCAGTCAGAAAGGATTGATTCACACCTAAAGTCAGAAAGGCAGAAACATTAAATGCATCTTTTTTAGACAATAATACAATAAAATTATATTCCATGAAGAATGATAGACAGATAGATTAAAATTAATTGTAAACTAAATAATCTAACCCTAAAGGATGAGTGGGCCAAAGAACAAATCACAAAAATTATTGATATTTCATTAAATAAAATTATAACATACCAATATTTATGAGATACAGAAAAAGCAATATTTAGGGGGAAATGTAAGTCTCTAAACACTTAAACAAATAAACAAACAAATAAATGAATAAGAAAATCAATGAACTGGACATGTAATTTAGAAAGTTAGAAAGAGAAATCAATCCTGAAAATCAAAAGAGAAGTCAATAAAATTGAAAAAAAAATATATTGAATTAATAAATAAAACTAGGAGCTGGTTTCATGAGACCATGAATAAAACAATATAATGGATAAAATATTTGTTAATTTGATTTTTAAAAAGAAAGAAGAAAACAAAATTACCAGTAAAAAAAAACAGAAAAGAATGAATTTACCGTCAATGAAGATGAAATTAAAGCAATTATTAGGAGCTATTTTCCTCAATTATATGCCAATAAATCTGATGATCTAAATGAAACTGATGAATATTTACAAAAATACAAATTTCTCAGATTAACAGAAGAAATAGAATACTTAAATAATACTATCTTAGAAAACAAATTGGACAAATAATTATGAACTCCCTAAGAAAATCCCCAGACCAGATGAATTCACAAGTGAATTTCTACCAAACATTTAAAGAACAAGTAATTCCAATACAATATAAATTATTTGGGAAGATAGACAAAGAAGTAGTCAGCCCTAACAAATTATTTTCATAGCACAAAAATGGTGCTGATACCTAAATCAGAGCAAAAACAGAAAAAGAAAATTGTTGACTAATTACCTCAATGAATATTGATGTAAAATTTTAAATAAAATATTAGTAAGGAGATTACAGCACTATATCACAAAGAACATACATTATGACAAGGTAGGATTTGTATCTGAAATTCATGACTGTTTTAATAGTAGGAAACTTAGCATATCAATAATAAAAACATCAAAAATCATACGATTTTCTCTATAGATGCAGAAAAAGCTTTTTACAAAATACAACGTTCATTCTTATGAAAAACACTAGAAACCATAGGAATAAATGGAGCTTTCCTTAAAAAGATAAGTATCTACCTAAAACTAAAAACAAGTATTATCTGCAATGAGGATAAAAACTTGAGTCTTTTCCAATAAGATCAAGGGTGAAGCAAGGATTATGCAATATTATATTTAAAATGCTAGGTATAACAATAAGACAAGAAAAAGATATTGAAGATATAAAAATAGGCAACAGGGAAATAAAACTATCACTCTTTGCAGATGATGTAAGGGTATACTTAGAGAATCCTAGAGAATCAATGAAAAAAGTAGTTGAAACAAACTTCAGCCAAGTTGCAGGATATAAAATAAATCCAAATCATCAGAATTTCTATATGTTACCAACAAAGTCCAGCAAGAAGAGACATAAAGAGAAACTTCATTTAAAATAACTGCAGACAACATAAAATATTTGGGAGTTCACTTTCCAAGACAAACTCAGAAATGATAGTAGAGTTCACAGAACAAACCCCCTTTATAAAAGAGTTTGTTCTGTAAAACTTAGACTCAGTCAAAAGGACACACTTCAGGACCCAGAGGGCTACAAGTGGCCTTGAGGCTGAAGGCTCCCCATCCCTGAACTATATGAACACAATTATGAAACACTTTTCACACAAATAAATTCAGATCTAAACAAGTGGGAAAATATTGATTGTTCATGGGTAGGCTGTGCCAATTTAATCAAAATAACAATCCTACCAAAATAATTTACTTGTTTAGTGCCATACCAATCAAACTATCAAAAATTATTTTATGAAGTTAGAAAAGAATAATAATAATAAAATTCATCTGGAAGAACAAAAAGTCAAAATATCAAATATGAAGAAAATCAAGAAAATGAACTACCAAGATCTCAAGCTGCATTATCAAATGATAATCATCAAAATAATCTAGTACTGACTAAGAAATAGGCAGGTGAATCAGTGGAATAGATAAGGTACACAATACACAACAGAAAATAACCATAGTTATATAGTGTTTGATAAACCCAAAGATCAAGATTTGGGGGCAAGAACTCACTATCTGACCAAAAATACTGGGAAAACTAAGGCGAATTTGGCAGAAACTAAATACAGACTCAGCATGTACCAAAATAAGGTCAAAATGGGTATATGATTTAGACATAAAGGGTTATGTCAGCAAATTGAGGAAGCATGGAAAATTTTACCTGTCAGATCAATGGATAAGGGAAGAATTTATGATCCAACAATAGAGAACATTAAGGAATGTAAAATGTATTGTTTTCATTATATTGCATTTAAAAGGTTTTGCACAAACAAAACAAAAGCAGCCAAGATTAGAAAGAAGGCATGAGACTTGAGAGGGGAAATTTTTATATCAAATTTCTCTAAAGCCTTTCTTTCTCAAAGAGAACTGAGGGGCTATTTGAATATATAAGAATATGAGTCATTCAGAACAGGCAGTTTTGGTAGAATAAATCAAAGTTAGAAGAAAAAATACGGTAAATTATTAATTTAATTATTAATTAACTACTATCTCATACCTATATAATTGGCCATTATAACAGAAAAGGAAAATGACAAATGTTGGAGGGGATGTGGAAAAACTGGGATATTGTAGGTGGAGTTATGAACTAGTTCAACCATTCTGAAGTGCAATTTGGAACTATACCCAAAGGACTATAAAAATGTGCATTCTATTTGACCCTTCAATACAATTAGTTCTGTATCTCAAGGATATCAAAGGAAAAGAAAAAGGACCTATATGTAATATATATATATATATATGTATATACATACATATATATGTATGTATACACACACACACACACACACATATATATATACATACACACATATTTAAGTGTGTGAATACATACATATTTATATAGCAGGCTTTTTGTGGTGACAAAAACTTGGAAATTGAAGAGATGTCCATCAATTGGGAAATGGCTATACAAGTTGTGGTATATGATTTCAATATAATACTATTGCACAATAAGAAAAGTTAAGCAAGATAGTTTCAGAAAAACCTGAGAAGAATTATATGAACTGATGTAAAGTGAAATGAGAAGAACCAGGAAAACATTGTACACAGTAACAGCAGTACTGCGCAGTGATCAATTGTTAATTACTTAGCTATTCTGATTAATACAATGAATCAAGACAAAAGGACTTATGGTAAAAATTGCTATCTACCTCCAGAGAAAGAACTGATGAAGTATGAAGGCAGATTGAAGCATACATTTTTTACTTTATTTTTCTTGTTTTTTCACACTTTCTTTTACAACACTGACATGGAAATGTTTTCCATGACTTCACATGTATAATCCATATCAATTTTTTTTGCCTTCACAAGGAAGTAGGAGAGAAGGGAGGGAGAGAGGAAAGGAGGCAAAGAAATTGAAACTCAGAATTTTTTTAAATGTTGATATTTTTACATGTAACTGAGAAATATTTATTGAAATTAATAAAAAATGATGAAAACTTATACCAGAAAGCTACAACCCTCCCCCCCCCAAAAAAAGAACCTAGGCATCATGTATAAAGAAATCATGAAAAGAAATTGCCTAGATTCATTAAAATAAGAGGATGAAGTAACAATAGAAATAATCATGGTTACCTGAAAGAAACTCCAAATAACAGTATATGCAATATTCCATATCAATTTTCTACCACCTTTGTAATGAAGGCAGGCAGGTACATTTTTTCAGTCCTTCTCTGGGGCCAATTTCATGACTATGAATATAGAGCATTGAGTTTCATATTTTTGTTTTTGTTCTTGCTCTCTGTATATATTCTTATAGTCATTGTATATATTGTTTTCCTAGCTCTACTTATTTCTTTTAAATCTGTTCCACATAGGTCTTTGCATAGCACCAAACTCTAACCTATAAGACATCAGAGCTATTCTGTCAGAAAACAGAATGTGTTCAACCACATTTTCATTTAAAAGAGGAGCCTCTCCTGCCACCACCACCACCACCACCAAAATAGATGTTCTTGCCCTTGAAAATACTTTTCATATGTTAAATAGATGGCTACCTTTCTCAACTAAACTGCCAAGCATTCAAACTCTAATGCAGAATGCACAACTGATGAGCTAGCCAAGTTATTCAAATGCAAAATGTACCCTTGCCAAAAAGACTTTTTTTATTAGTTTATTTATTTTTTATTTTCAACATTCACTTTCACAAGATTTTGAGTTGCAAATTTTCTCCCCACCTCTCCCCTACCAACTAAGACAGAGTGCATTCTAATTAGCCCTTCCCCCAATCTGCCCTCCCTTCTATCACCACCCACTCTTCTCTTATCTTTTTCCCTTCTATTTTCCTGTAGGGCAAGATACATTTCTATACCCCATTGCCTATATATCTTATTTTCCAGTAAAAACAATTTTTAACATTCATTTTTAAAACTTTGAGTTCTAAATTCTCTCCCTCCCTCCCTCCCTTCCCACCCTCATTGAGAAGGCAAGCAATTAGATATAGGTTATATACATGTAATCATGCAATACACTTCCATAATAGTCATGTTGTGGAAGACTAACTATATTGCCTTCTATCCTATCCCACCCCCCATTTATTCTATTCTCTCTTCAAAAAAGACTATTTTATGGAGAACTCACATTTGCAAGTGTTCACATGGTGCTCAGAAGAAGCAATACAAGCACACTCTCAAGTTCTCTCTTAAGAATTTGGGAATGGATTGTGTAACATGGGAGACATTGGCACAGGACCACTCAGCATGGCATGCCCACATCAAAGAAGGTGCTGTTCTTTCTGAGCAAAGCAGAATTGAAGTAGCTTAAAAGAAATGCAAGATACGCAGAGAGAATTCACACCAAATATTCAAATGAACAATTTGTGCCCAACCTATGGTAGAATATTCTGAGCTCATGTTGGTCTGATCAGCTACAGTTGGATACACTGTAACTTGACTCTAGCATAGTGATGTCATTTTGGTTCTCTTAGAGAGTGAAGGACAACAACAAACCAACCACAAAAAGTTATTTTGCCTGAAAAAACAGCCCAAATCTACCTTTTTCAGTGTGGCAGTATCTCTCCCTTTCAGATTAAGTAATGGTGACTGAATTCAAAAGCACAATTACCATTAGAGTTCTAAGATACAAATGCATATACACATAGAAATTAGACAGACAGACAGATAAATAATAGATATATAGATGTATAAAATGTGCATATGTATATATACATACTTACACCACATATATTTTTTTCAGTTTAGATAAGTAACAGACATCAGACAGCACCTAAATATTCTTACAAGTCAGAGAATCTTAGATTTAGAACTATCATGGAGGGGTGGAGCCAAGATGGTGGCGTAGAAGCAGCAAGGTCCCCCAGCTCCCACGCAGCCACCCTAAACACCTATAAAATATGACTCTGGACAAATTCTAGGACTCTCAAACTCACAAAAATACAGAAAACAGATCTCTCACTGAAGGCAGCTTGGGAACAGGGGATCATCACGGCA
>JAQQSW010014101.1:0-12177 GCA_028646575.1 Pseudocheirus occidentalis | reverse complement strand
ATGAATACATATCTGAGCATGTGTGTATATGTGTATATAGAGGGTACAGGATGAATTGATTACAAAGGGAGGACACTTTAAAAGGCGAAATTCTGGGGTGGGAGAGGACTAGAATGAGAGGAGACAGGAAGAGACAAAATGGGGTTAATCATCCCATATAGCAGAGGCAAGGGATAACTGTTACAACTTCACTTTCAATTACTCTCATTGAATTGGGCTTAGGGAAGAAATGGCATAAACTCTAAACTGGGCATCATGCCACACAGGAGAGTAGGGGGCATGGGGATGAGAGGGGGAAGGACGGAGGGGAAGGCAGGGTCTTGAGAAGGGACCCTGGAAGCACACACTTCAGTAAAGGGACAGGGACAGGGTAGAGAACAGAACAGGGGGTGGGGAGGGATAGGAAGGAGAGACAGATGATCACTGTCACAATACGTCCATTATAAAGATGTCCTGTATAATCACACATCCACAGCCTGTATTGAATTGATTGTCCTTCCAGTGGGGGTCGGGGACAAGGGAGGAATCAAAAGAATCTAGAATTTGAAATTCTGCAATTGGCAACTAGGAATTAAGATATACAGGGGCTGGGATAAGGAGACTCTTCCTGCCCTACCAGAAAGTAAGAAAGCAGAGCAGGGGAGGGGCTTTATAGTGGGATTGCTGTTTTAGGGTTGGGGCAGGGGAAAGACAGGGAGAAAATTTGTAATTCAAAAATGTCATGAAACATTACATGAACGATGTAAACAAGAAAACAATTTTTAAAAATTTTTAAAAGCTGGATGCTTGAATTATATTTCTACCTTTCAGAACTTGAATCACATTTTGTAGCTCCTTTGAGCACTTAAGATGTTCTGTTATTTCTTCAAGAGTTGTGTATTTCCATATCTCATTTTCACTGTTAAGCTGTAAATTCTCTAAGGATATGCTGTACATCTCATTTATCTTTTTATCTTCTTCAGTATTAAATGTTTAGTCCATACCAGATGAATGAAAGGAGTAACTGATTGGCAGAATGAATTCAGTATCTTATAACAAAGATTTAACAGCAATTAATATTTTTTTACAATTCAACAGATAATTTTTTTTAATTTTTTTTGGGGGGAGGGTTGAGGCAATTGGAGTTAAGTGACTTGCCTAGGGGCACACAGCTAGCAAGTGTCAGGTATCTGGTCAGAGTGCACATTTGAACTCAGGTCCTCCTGACCTCAGGGCCAGGCCTCTATCCACTGCACTACCTAGTTGCCCTGAGATATTATTCATAAAAGCCAAGTCACATTATCTTATGTAACATACATTTAAATATTTGCTAAATTCAACTTAATATATACTGAATTCAAATTGCATGCCTGATTTTTTAAAGTAAATTAACAATAATTAATAGTTTATTAGTAATTCTGAAGTGTAATAACTGTACATACTGGGGATACAAAGAGGGAGATCAAGGAAGAGAAAATGCTTGTAGGAGTATGCAACAAGAACATAACAGCCTGGAATTTATTAAAGTGCTTACACCCCCAAAGAGTGCATGAATTCTTCACTATCTCAAAAGATGAAGGAAAACCAAGGACTTCACTCAAACTTTTATGCCCATCAAAACAAGCTTCTTTCCAATGAAGAATGTCTTCTTCGTGCAAGGGAACACTGTGTTAATACAACTGAGCTTTCTTTTTTTTTCTATAGAAAAGCAATGGGTTGTATAAATTCCTTTTAACCTTAGATATTTCCTTTAATTTACTTATTCTCACACCGCTTCTGAGAAACGTCAAAGACGTACTTATGTACAAGGCTAATTCTTGGCATCTGTAACATATCTAGCACCAGAAATTTCTAGGCTAAAAATTTACTCTCAAGAAACATTTAGCACCACTAATAAGATTAATACTAGGAATATAGCTTCTTGCTAAAATGGGAGAAAGGAAAATAAGAGGCTATCCAGAAGTACCTGAGTGACTGAAAATGAGTTCCTAGAAAATAACATCATTTAAATAGGCCAAAAGGAAAAAAAATGTAGAAAGTATCATTTTATGAAATTTAATATTTTCACATAGCTTCCTTATATTTAGACTTCTTAAAGAGGCCTATCCTGAAAAGGCCTTTGCCTAAAAGGGCCACGGTCTCCCACTGCATCCTGGGTCATCTCCAGTGGTCCTGATGAATATCTGGCCACTGGACCCAGATGGCTCTGGAACAGAAAGTAAGGCTGGGGACCTTGCACAGACGTCCATCATTCAAATCAAAATTAATTGCAAGCCATGTCATCATTTCCCTGATGGCATGGTCCTCTTAGAAAATGAAGGACAAACAAAACAAAAATCACAGAGTCAAATTTATTAAACTGGTTATTATTCTTTGTGCCCTGTAATTCCATTACTCTATTATTCCAAAATTTAATTTAAAAAAAAATGAACGCCTTAATATACTATTTTTTAAATTGTTATAATATTCTGAAATTCCATATCACCGAAAAATCTAAAAGGGGTTAATTTAAGAAACAATTTGTAGGCAAATTACAATAAAAGTGGACCTATCCAAAATTCTAGTCTAATTCTAATCTAATCCAAAAATATCCAAAAACTAGAATGAAATTTATTTTAAAAAACACTATAATCAAGGCGAAGTTCTATGTGATTAAAGAAAAATTAAGTTTCTTCAATACAGGTATAGTGCTAAAGATATTTTATTAATGTTCAAATTATTCGAAAAGTTATCTGAAAATAATATTTTTACTATTATTCCCTAGTATTTCCTGAAATAAAGGCTTAAATCATTGTTCTGTCAACAGGGATAGTCAAACACTACATGGCAAGAGGTATGTTAACAGAATTAGGTTAACCACATTTATTCACATTTTACCCCCTCTATTCTTTTATATTTCTATAATAAAATCTAAGATACGATGCAATAGTATGTACCTTCAAATGAAGTCACCTCACAAAGTGAAGGGCAAAGAGTCTCTGATTCATTCATCAAGCAATCATTAAGCATCTACTACAAGCAAAACATTATAATAAGCACCATAACTCTAATGACATAAACCAAACAGCCCCTGACCTCATAGAGCCTAATATTTGACTAGCAGGAAAACATGTACTCAGGTAAGTAGATACAAACTATATGTAAAGTGAATACAAAGTAACTTGGGGTTACTTGGAGACAAGAAACTTTGGAAAATCAGGGAGATGGCAACTTGAATTGCTTTTTGAAGTAAATTGAGCTCTCAGACAAGTGAAAAGGAAGCCCATTTCAGTTATCAGTCACACTTATGCACAAAGAGGCAAGATAGATACAATGAAAATGAAACAAGGAATGAACCACTTTGCTCAGTAGAACAAGCTGATAAAGGTCTTTCAATGCTTTTTAAAAGTGTTTATGTTATGCAGGAGACAATAAGGAGACAATGATGTATCTCTAGCAAAAGAAATGCACCAATTACCAATGTACTGTTTTTTCCACAGATGTAAAATCAGCAAATAAAACATGTCATCATACAACTTTATGAGGAAAAAGAAATGCATTTTATTATATTTATAACTGTTCCATTTTCCTAAATCCAGTACATTAAAAGAGTAATTAAAATTATCAAGGAACAAGATTATAATTATGCTTATGGTTATTATTGTTACATTTATAAATGTACAAATCTCAGAATAAAACATAAATTTTAAAATAATTAAACAAATCAGCTGTTAATATCTTTTTAAAAATTTCCCTGCCAGCAAACAAAGTAGATTTTTACTCATCTGAGTTATATGAAAATGTATTCTATGTAAAAAGTGAATGAGGGGCAGCTAAGTGACACAGTAGATAAAGCACCAGCCCTGGAGTCAGGAGGAACTGAATTTAAATTCCACCTCTGATACTTAACTAGTCGTGTGAACCTAAGCAAGTCACTACACTGCAATTACCTCCAAAAAAAAAAGGTAAAAAGGACTCAAAATAAGTAAAGGATTATTAAAAATTATTTGGAAGTGAGTTAAAATTAGCAAAGCAGATCAGTGAAAAAGAACTCATAAGCAAGAATCAAGCGTAGGGAGACATCAATAACCAAGTAATCAATAACTGCAAGAAAATAAATTAATTAGGGAAGAACTCCTTGTTTAACAAGAACTAACTACCGAGAAAACTGGAAAACAACCCGGCAAAAAAAACAAACAAACAAAAAAAAAAACCTAATTTAGACCAGTACCTTACACAGTATACTCAGTAAGTTCAAAAGGGATATTCAAATGTAAAAGGCCATGTAAACAAAAACTGGAGAAAAATTAATGGAGGTACTTTTCACAACTTTGACTATGGAAGGAAATTCAATCAATGAAGTAGCATTTATTAATTGCCTACTACATGCAAGACCCTGTGTTAAGCAACAGGGATACAAAAAGAGGCAAAGATAGTCCCTGCTCTTAAGGAGCTTATTATCTAATGCAAATAAATACATACAAAATAAGCTGTCCCTAAGATAAATAGGAAGTAATTAACAGAAGAAAGAAAATAGAGTTAAGGAAGAGTTGGGAAAGCCTTCTTGTAAAAGAGATTTTAGTAAGGTCTTAAAAGAAGCCAAGGAAGACAGAAGACACAGTTAAGAAGAGCATTCCATGCATAGAGGAAAAGACAGAGAAAATACCATGATGGGGGTAAAGACAAAAGACAAAATAACTAAATGAAATTGTAAAGTTTTTGCACCAATAAAATCAATGCTTCTAGGATAAGGAAACATGAATTGGAAAAAAAATTTTCATCAAAGATAACTGAAAAGGATCTAATTTTCTTAACATATGAGGAATTAATACAAATATCTAAGAATAAGAACCATCCCCAATGGATAAGCAAAGAATATGAATAAAGTTAAGAAAACTGCAAATTTTCACATTTAAAAGAATGCTCTAAATCAATATTAATAAGAAAAATGTAAATCAAAAATAAATCTAAGGTTTTCAAACAAACTGGCAAAAAAATGATAAAAAAGACAGTCAATGTAGGAGGGGCTGTAGAAAGCATTAAGATACTAACACACTTTTGGTGGCATTGTGTTTTGCTCCACCCATTCAAGAAAGCCACTTGAAATTTGGTTGTTTTTTTTAAGTGACTAAAATTATCATATCTTTTGGCCTACAGGTCACACTTGGAGGTATATTCTGTGAAGAGGTTAAAGACAGAAAGATCCTACATATATCAAATTATTAAAAATGACATTTTACTTTGGTAACAAATAACAGGAAAAAGTTTGTACTTATCAAGGGGGAGATAGCTAAACAAATTCTGCTACTTGAACATAATGGAATATATTACTATGCCATTAAAAACCACAATTATGGAGAATTCAGAGAAGAATGAGAAGACTGATACTAAATAATACCCATTAAAATAAGCAGAACTAGAAAAAGACCATCAACAATAGAAACAATGATATAAATAGGATTTTAAAATGAAATCGAATCCTGAGTAATTACAATTTTTTAAAAGTTGGCTCTGGAATCTACTTCTATTCCTATATTGCTGAAGTGGGAGACTAAAGATATGAAATACTCTGTAAGCTGTAAGATGGTCAGTGTGTTCACTGATTTTGCTAAATTGATTTTTTTTCTCTCTTTCTACTTCACTGTTGCATGGTTCACTAAATAAAAGAAGGGAAAGAATATAGACATGAATATGATATAAAGATGAATGATCCATATCACTAATAATAAGAGAAATGTGAATCAAAACAACCCAAAGGTTTCATCTCACAAGCTTTCACCCTGCAAATGGACAAAAAATGCAGTGGTCAATGTTAGAAGGGTTGTAGAATAGGAACTTTAATATACTGTGAGTGAAGCTGTAATACAATCATTTTGGAAAACAATTTGGAATTTTGCAAACAAGGTGACTAAACTGTCCATACTCTTTGAACCAAAGACATTACTGGGCTTATACCCCAAAGAAGTCACTGATAAGAAGAAAGTCCCCATATACATCAAAATATTCACAGCAACACCATTTTTTATAGGAAAGAATTTTTTTTTAAAGCACAAATCCATCAACTTGGAAATAGCTAAACAAATCATTGAAGATTAAAGTAATAGAATATTAGTTTGATAATGGTGATGATGGTGATGATAGCTAACAATATAACACGTATTACATACTAGGAACTGTAGTAAGCATTTAACAATTTTTTCATTCGCTCCTCACAATTGTGGAAAGTAGATGCTACTATTATTCTCATTTGAAGTTGGGGAAACTTGAAACAATCAAATTAAGGGACTTGGCCAGGGACAGGCCATTAAGTGTCTAAGATCAAATCTGAACTCAGGTCTTCCTGACTCTGGAAGGGGGTGGGGGGGGAGAAACACTTGGGGTAACTATGATGATGTAATAGACAAGAGACATCAGTAAAAAAAACATTTAAAAAGAAATAATTCTATTTTAAAATGTGAACATTCCTATGTAGGTTAAGGATCCTATATTTTTTGTAAAAAAAAAAAATACATTTTGATAGCTATCTTTTGTTTTTATAACGCCCATATTCTCCAATATATCCATCCTCCTTACCATCTCAAAGAGATATAACTGACAGTGGCCTAGGGCACTGAGAGGTTAAATGAACTACCAGGACTCACACTGAGGGCAGTTGGGAGATGCAGGACTTGAATCCAAGTCTTTCTAACCCCAGGGAGAAGGTTTTATCCACTATTTCATTCTACCTCTGCATTTAGATACTGTGAAATTAATGTTGCTATTTTTATTTTGTTTATTCATTGTAGAAACTTCAGATAATAGTAACTCCGCCTATGCCATCAATACTAAGTTGACCTATTTGCAAACAACCTAAACTTAAAACTCAGTTTGTGACCAACCTAATACCATTTATAAGAGATGGAGGCAGAGTAGAAGGACAAAAGTCACAATTAATATTTTCATACTAAATTTTAATTATCAAACTATATACCTGGTAAAATGTATAAGATCTGAGGTCACACTTCACTTGTACCTTATTTTAAATATGAATATATATATGACTACTACATATTAAACAACAGGCAAATTGTTTTATCAAATCTTGGCAATATATTAACTAACAAAGTGCTACCTGCAGGGATGATGAGATGAGATGCAGGACTGCTTCTCCACTATAAAAACACGGATAAATTCAATTTTTAATTACTGAGAACACAAAAAGAAAATGAATTCCACAACACCTCTATAAAGCTCTGTCTTTATATCATGCTTTATAGTCATTTGTTAATCCTTACCAACATTCATCAGACACAGAAGAATGACAAGGACTGTTATTCTATTTTACCAATCAAATAACATGTTGTGAAACATTATAAGAACATTCCACTACAATCAAATTCTAAAACCCCACTGTAGCATGGAGGTGACCATGATTTCTAGAAAACTAAGAACACATCCTCTGGCAATTGGAAAGTAGTCACATATATGCCTGGTGACACATCATATGTCTGCTGTCCAAGAACAAACCTATCTAGCTAAATACAAAGAAAAACATAAGCAACTTGACCACAGGTCAATGAGTATTTTTAAACCCTGCAGCTCTCCAAAGATATCTACAAGGTGAGTCGGGAGGTGTGATTTGACCTGAATTGCTGCAGAAAATACAATAAAATCATAGATCTTCCAAGTTCTTAAGAGAATATGTGAGTGTTTTTTATCACCCCCAGAACCCATCACACTACTCCATACACAGCAGATGCATAATAAACGTCAGCATAATGAAAGAATGCTTTTTCAATGACTAAATTTCTCACTTCCGAACAGGAATGAAAAAAATTTCAAACCATGATTCAACAGTGCCAGAAATGCTACAGCATTAGAAGTACTATATAATAACTCACTTGCCAGCACACATATGTCACCTCACACAGCAGAGAAACCAGTGACTGGTTTGCATAGTAAATTAAGGGATGCTTTTATTGATTTGAGGGGGGGTCCCAAAGTGTGAACAACTATGTTGTACTGTATATGCCAATAGTGTCAGATACAGGAAGTATAATTTGTTAGCTAAAGCTGTTAGTTGTTAATGGTTAATGAAATCAACTTGTTTTATAGAGTTAGTAAATGTCACAATCTCTTTCAATTAAACCCACTTGAAATATGCATTACATATGGAAGCTGTGTGGAAACTAGGCAGTGGTTTAAAGATACAGAGAATGCTACCTCTGTTTAGAGATGTGGGTTAGTAAGTTATCCAAGAACTTAAACTGTAAGCAGATGGTTTGAATATGTGTTTCCAAATTGATAACAGTCATTTGGCTCCAACTGAAATGTGTATGTTTTTATAAATCTATGTTCTGTCATGTTCTATTTGATGTGACATGACAGAGTAATATACTGTGTTATGTTCTGTGTTACCTCTTTGAAAACAATGAAACTTAAAGAAAAGGGGAAAAAAGGCAAAAGTTTTCCACAAGTGATGTCAGACACACTGCCTAGCTTTACTGAAAAAAAATACTGGTAAAAGGTCTAGTGCTCTTCCGTAGATCTTGATACTAGGTAAATAATTAACTTCAGGCGAATCATGTCTTTATTTCAGGGTGAGTTTATCTATCTGTAAAATATGGATCCTATCAGTCAGCTGGCTATCATTCATGGATATTGTGAGAATAATTTAGAAACTGTATGACTGATTTTGACATTACAGAAGAAAAATAAAGAATTACATGTAAATTTAAGTTACTGATAGCTTAAAACCATACTGCTTAACTATCTAAAGAAGTGCCTATTTAAGTCAGTAGTCTATACATAAGGCCCTAAAAATCTATTTCTTTGTCATAAATCTAAAGCAGAATCTATCTCAAATGCAAACTTACACATATGAAAAATACATCATTTACACCTAGGTATAATTCGCATGAATAATCTTGCTTTTCTCTGATTATTTGTGCCCAATATTGAATTTTTTAAAAATCACTATAAGGGTTTTAGTACAAAGAAACAATCTCACCCAAGTTCAGGTAAATTCATTTTTTTTTTTAAGTAGAGGCAAACCTCAAAGCACCTGCTTCTTTTTCTCAATTGCAGATCCTGACTTTCACTTCAGAGTGGCATCTTTGACCCACAAAAAACATAAATATTTTATATTTTGAAAAAGAAATCCATTTATTGCTAAAAAATATTAATCATAAATTTAAATTATCTTTCAGATACCATGACACCTAATAAACAATATGAATATTGTCTATCCTTTTCTCAGCTGCATGTGAAAATGACTGACACAAAAATTTTCATAAATATTAAATGTTAAATACATATTCTGGAAATCCAAAATAATTATAGCACTGAGTGACTTTTCAAAGAGGTTTCTGTACCACAGCAATGCAAGACTGACAGTTTAATGCTATTTCCAACAGTCCTGCCAAATACAATTAACATGATATTATGACGACATATTGGCATAGGGATCTCCTTTAAAGGTAACTAATAAGTCATTCAAAAACACCTAAATATATAACAGATAATGTTTTAATTTCATTTTATTTCTTTACAAATGTTATCTTTTTCCCTCACTCTTCTTACCCTTCATCATCCCCTCCCAAACTGCCATGGAAAATAATAACAAAACTTTTTCAACAAATAAACACAGGCAAAACGATATTCCACACTGGCCAGGCCCAAACCTGAGGGTCTCATTCTACATAGTAGTTGACTGCTTCTCTGACAGAACATGGCTAGGGGTTTTGTCATTGCTCTTCTGGAATCATGAGTTCTTAAGTCTTTCAAAATTGGTCATTCTTACAATTCTGAGGTTATAATATAAACAGTTCTATTTCTGCTCATTTCACTCTGCATCAGGGCATAAAAGTCTCTTCAGGTTCTTCTATCGTTTCTTATACCACAATAGTATCCCAGTTTACAAGTCATTCAAACTGCACTCAAAAAAGTTCTCTGAGATAGCTAGTTTATTTATTATTATCTACATTACAGTTATCCCTTCCACATTGCAACATATCCCACTGTGGTTTTGATATATCATGGGTTGACATAAGAAATTAAATAGAAATTTGGGGGAAATTTTGAGGAAGTCACACATGACACAGAAAAAGTTGAGAAATCCAGAAATATATGTATAGTATTTTTACATAACACTGAACTACATATAGTTTATGGTCAAATACTTAATCCAAACCCATCAAGGTACTGTAAACACTCCATAAAAGAAAAAGAAAAATTCAGACCTCTTCTCTGGCACAAAGGGAAGACCAAAAAATTGTATGCAGCTTTGTCATATCACAGCAACACTGCACCCCTAAACCCCGTGGTGTGGAAGGGATAACTGTATACTCAGGAGATAACTGACTTTCCTGATGCTACATAACTAAAAGAAGAAGTGGAACCCAAGTCTCTTGACTCCCAAGTTCAAAACTCTGTCAAATATACCACTGTTGCCAGAAAAGAGGTCAAAGGACCTAAGTAGTAAGATAACTTTTACTCAGGAACACAACTACAAAACACTTTTCACACAAAGTCAGATATAACTAACTGAAAAAACATCAATTGCTCATGGCTGGGTCAAGCTAATATAATAAAAATGATAATTTTACCTAAATTAAATTACATATTTAATGCCATACCAATCTACCAAAAAATTACTTTACAGAGCTAGAAAAAATAGTAACAAAAGGTCCAGAATAGCAAGGGAATTAATGAAAAGAAATGCTAGTGAAGGTAGCATAGCCATACCAGATTGGGCATATGAGACTCAGCAGTCAATAACTAAAGTAATCTACTGTGTGATAAACCCAAAGACCCTAGTTTTGGGAATAAGAATGCACTATTTGACAAAAACTGCTGGGGAAACTGGAATATAGTATGACAGAAACCGGGCATAGACCATTATCTAACACCATATACCAAAATCAAGTGAAAATGGGTGCACGATATTAAGTATAAAGGCTGATACTATAAGTAATCTGGGAAAACAAGGAATAGTTTACCTGTCAGATTTATGGAAACCAAGCAAGAATTAGAGGCCATCATAAAATGCAAAACAGATCATCTCAGTTTCATTAAATTGAAAAGTTTCTGTACAAACAAGGCCAATGTAACCAAGATTAAGAGGGAAGTGGAAAACTGGGAATTTTTGCAACCAGTGTCTCTGATAAAGGCCTCATTTCTAAAATATACAGAGAATTGAGTAAAATCTTGAATATGTCATTCCCCAACTGATAAATGGTCAAAGGATATAAATAGGCAGTTTTCAGAGAAAGAAATTAAAGATATCTATAAGCATATGGAAAAAATGCTCTAAATCACTACTGATTAGAGAAATGCAAATCAAAACAACCCTAAGGTACCACATCTCATTTCACTGGCCAGATTGGCTAAGATGACAAAACAGGAAAATGATAAATGCTGGAGAGGATGTGGAAAAATTGCAATACTAATGCATTGTTGGTAGAGTTATGAACTGATTCAACAATTCTGGAGAGCAATGTGGAACTATGCCCAAAGGGCTATAAATAAGTGCATACCCTTTGATCCAGCTGATCTGGATTGTATCCCAAAGAGCTCATAGAAGTGAGAGGAAGACCCATAAGTACAAAAATATTTATTACAGCTCTTTTTGTGGTGGCAAAGAACATGAAATCAAGGGGATGCCTATAAATTGGGAAATAGCTAAACAAACTGTGGTATATGAATGTAATGGAATACTATTGTGCTGTAAAAAATGAGGAGCTGACAGACTTCATATTTACCTGGAGAGGCTTATACAAACTGATGCTGAGTGAGAAGAACAGAACTAGGAGAAATTTGTATACAATTACAGATACAATGTATGTGTGACAGCCAACTCTGATAGACTGGACTCTTCTCAGCAATGCAAAGTTGTAAGACAACTCCAATAGACTGGACTCTTCTCAGCAATGCAAAGTTGTAAGACAACTCCAAAAGACTCACGATGGAAGGAGATGTCTACATTCAGAGAAAAAAACTAAAAAGAACAGAGTTTGAATGCAGACTGAAGCAAACTACCTGCTCTCTTTCTTTTTCCTGTTTGGTTTTGTTTCCTCTTTCCCACTGTTCATTCCATCAGTTACAATCCTTCTTTACAACCTGACTAATGTCTAATGTGAAAGTATTTGCAGATCCTATACTTGACCGCATGCTACCATGAGGGTGGGGGGTCGCCAGTGGGGGAAGGAGAGAGGGTGAGAAAATTTGAAACTCAAGGGA
>JAQQSW010014100.1:0-12177 GCA_028646575.1 Pseudocheirus occidentalis | reverse complement strand
AAGTATGTTGCTGTAATGGGAATCTGAAGCTCTTTCCTGCCCCTAGCCCCTTTGCTTAAGTGGCTCTGAGAATGTTCACATGGAACCCGTGGTGAGAAGCTTGTTTTTTTTGGGGGGGGTGGGGGGAATGGCCATACTTTGTTGCTTTGTAATTGGACAATGGATCAAGAGAGCTGACCCAGGAGAAGCCTATATAAATGCCCTGATGTGAGGCTTTTCTTTGGGGCTCACTTTGGGAAGAATTGTGTGATTTGACCAGATGAGACTCTGGGAAGCTGTTGAGCTCCCCAGCTTTGAAAAACCCAGATGTTGATGCTTCACTCTCTGGTAACTTGAATAGGTAATAGATATGATGGTCAGATGGTTGGAAGCCCATCTGCTGATCTGTTTCGTGGTCTGTTTGTAACTTGTGCCTGTAACTTGGGTTTGTATTCTCTGGAGTTCAGGGTGCTTTTTCCTCTGAACTAGGTAAATGATATGTTTGCTTCATTAAAGAAAGATTGTTAACCTATTTTGAGTTGCTTTCCTTTTAGTAAAGCAGATCTAAGAACTTGTGCTACCAGCTGCCCTGGGAATGCTAGGGTGCTTGCTGATACAGTTGCACAAGAAGAATGTGGTTAAATTGACAGAGTTACATTCAAGTGCTTAGAAGAATAGCACACAATTCTGAAACATGGTACAATGGAAAATGTGTTGTATTTGGAGTCAGAAGTCCTGAGCTCAAATTCTGTTTCTACTTACTACTTATGTTTGACTTTAGACAAGTCACTTCATTTTATTTCACTTCAATTTCAAAACCTTTCATAGTCAGATTTGAATAATTGGAAAAATATTAATTGTTCATGGGTAGTCAGAGTCAATATAATAAAAATGACAATTCTACCTAAACTAATCTGCTTATTCAATGCCATCTCAAATTAAATTACCAAGAAAGTATTTTATTGAGCTAGAAAAAATCAGAACAAAAAGGGAAAAAATAAAAAACATGTAAAGGAAGAGGTTTAGCAGTATCAGAGTTTAAAGTGTATTGTAAGATGGTAATTATCAAAATTATCTGGTACTGGCTAAGAAATAGAAAAGGAAAATGGGGGAAAAGCTGGGAAAAATTCTATTGATAGTTTCTCAGATAAAGGTCTCATATTTCAAATATATATAGAACTTTGTCAAATTTATAAGGATATTAGTCATTCCCAATTGCTAAATGGTCAAAAGATATAAACAGGTAGTGTTTTGATGAAGAAATCAAAGCTATATATACTTAAATTAAAAAATGCTCTAAATTTTTATTGATTAGGAAAATGAAATTTAAAACACTTTTGAGATATCATTTTACATCTATCAGACTGGCTAAAATGATAGAAAGGAGAAATGACAAATGCTGGAGGGGATATCCAAAAATTGGGATTCTAATGCACTGTTGGTGGAGTTGTGAGCTAGACCAACCATTCTGGAGAACAATTTGGCTAAAGAATTTTAAAACCATGTATATTTGGTTCAGCAATGCTACTATTGGTCTGTTTCCCAACATGAACATGCAAAAAGAAAAAGAACCTGTATGTTCTAAAATATTTATAGTGGCTTTCTTTGTGGTAGCAGAGAATTGGAAGTTGAGGGGATCCCCATCAAATGGGTAATAGTTAAACAAGTTGTGGTATATGATTATGAAAAAAATGATGAGCAGGTTAACTTTAGAAAACTATGTTAAGATTTGCATGAAATAATGAATGAAATTAGCAGAACTAAGAGAATGCTGCATACGGTACCAGCAATATGGTTTGAACAATAACTGTGAGCAACTAAGTCATTCTGAGTATTTACAATACTCAGATCAACTACAAAGGATGAAAGAAGATGTATTCACTTCCAGAGAAAGAATTGATAAATATCGGTACTTATAGTATGGTTTTTACATATGCTATGTGTGTTTGTAAAATGGTGGTCTTCTCTAGAGTGAGGTGTGGAGGGAGGGAGACAGTTTGGAAATTAGAATATAACAAAAATAATTTAATTAAGAAAACTGTTCATATCCTTTGATCATTTTTCAATTTGGAAATGGCTCTGACTTGTATAAATTTGACTTAGTTCCCCATATATTTGAGAAATGAGGTCTCTGTCAGAGAAACTTGTTGTGAATCCCCACATCCCCCCATTTCCTGCTTTCCTTCTAATTTTTGCTACATTGATTTTGTTTGTTTAAAAGCTTTTAAAATTAAGGTAATTAAAATGAGTCATTTTCACCTTCCATTATCATCTCATTTATTCGGATTAAATTTAAAAGTGAAAAGTGTGTCATGTGTATAAATTCCCTCCCCCACTTCCAGGGAGCTAGCTGTTAAACATTTAACAGCATCCCATCGAATGTACCAGAGACCAGGATTAGATATAAAATTCCCTTATGAGTCATTAGTAAGTATAAAGATGACTTCTAAAAGATTCAGGGACAAGATAAAGGGGCAATTAACTTCTTTAAAAATTAATTTAAATTTTTATTCTCCATTTAAGTACCAAATAGAATAAATATTTTTATAATTAACTTCTCACTTAAGGTTTAACTAAAGGAAATTAGTTCATGGAAATCTCTTATAAGTATTATTAATTATTAGACTCACAGGACCTAAGACAAGTTTAGAAGGCCTTAGAAGGTTTGGAGTTTTATTAACAAATCCCCCCTTAGATGAATCACACATTGACTTTGTACTTGATTTTTTTCTTTCATGAAGAGTCCTAGAACTTTCAATACTGTAATTCATGCCCTGGTGGTTAATTTGAGTTGATATACAATTTTGAAGGTGCCTAAGTAATTTCTAGTGATCAGCTAGGACAGCAGTTCTCAGCCTGTGGGTCATGTTCAATTTGTAACAAGAAAAATCCATCCTGCATATCAGATATTTACATTACAATTCATAAGAATAGCAAAATTACAGTTATGAAGTAGCAACGAAAATAATTTTATGGTTAGGGGTCACCGCAACAAGAGGAACTGTATTAAAGTGTCCAGGCATTAGGAAGGTTGAGAACCACCGAGCTAGGAGAATATGTGTCATTTTTTATTTACTATTACATTCTTGGACTGTATTAAAGCAGAGGAAGATACTATGCTTCCATCCAAAGTTACCTTTCACTTTTCTAAGGGCAAATGGAAAGAGAAAGAATGAAATAATAGATCAGAATTGGAGTCAGGAAGACCTGGGTTTAAGCCCTATCTCTGTTTGCCTACTTGTTGTATGACCCTGGGCAGACTGATTAACCTTTTAGACAGTTCTAACACTATAACAAGTAATTTTTTTTCATTCATAAAATGATGGAGGAGTTCTCTACAGTGAAGTTGGGATTTTTAAAAAGACAATTATATGTCAATATCATCTTAAGAGTTATGAACAATACATTCAACAGACAACATAGATATTGTACCTGATGAGGACTTATTCAGTGTTCTTACCCAGTAGCCATAAAAAAATGTAGAGAAGAGGGCAGTTAATCATAGTGATGGAAGTCTAGGACCTCTTTAAATCTTTTTTTTTACTGTGTTATCCTGGGAAATAAAAATCCCTCCAAGGCAGTTTTCCATGTACCTATCCAGAAGAGCCCGATTTTATTTTGACCCAACTTTCTACCTAATGATACTAAATAAATGCAACTAATTTAGTTGTATCAGTAGAAATGAAATAGCCACGAAAGATTTGTTGCTCTCCAACACAATAATATTTGCTTTTGGAGTCAAAAGTTTAGTGATGTTAGAGAAATTAATACTCACTCTTTCTTGTAAGTTATTCTTGTCAGCAACCTGTAAAAACAGAAACAAAAAAAGCAAAACCAAGTAAGTGCCTTGGATTCTAATCTGTTTGGAAAATGTCCTCCCTGATTTCCTCCTTTATTTCCAGGAAAAGCAATATAACCTCTAATGCAAATGGTAGGCTGTTTGGGAAAAAATTCTGAAACTATGCCTTCCTGTGGATGATTGTAGCCAGTCCCAAAGTGAATTAGAATGATTTAACTATGCTGTCTTTTCCCCTTCTTGTCAAGTTCACTTCTACAGAGAACTATGGTTGTGATCTTGGAGTCAAGAAGCCATGTTTTGATGGCGTCATGGTAATATAATAAACATGACAATACTTTAATTTCTAGAATCAGTGCCATACCAATTGAATTGGTTGAAGGAATACTTTTTAGTGCTAGACAAACTAATAAAAATTAATATGGAGGAGCAAAGATTCAGAAAAAAGGGAAAATAAAGGGAAAATAGTATTTTTAGATCTAAATTTAGTTGTGCATTTTTATTTTTATGGGACTTGAGGAATTTCTTCATCCTTTCATTCAAGATGAATATAAAATATGAGTTGGAAATTGCCTGAAATGAAGGATTTTTCTGACTGACTAGCAGGAAGAACTCTTTTTTTTTTAATATAGTCCATTTCTACATCTTATTTTCATTTTGCTTTTTGGAGGGCAATTGGGGTTAAGTGACTTGCCCAAAGTCACACGGTTAGTGAGTGTTTCAAGTGTCTGAGGCTGGATTTGAACTCAGGTCTTCCTGACTCCAGGGCTGGTGCTCTATTCACTGCGCCACCTAGCCACCCTTTTTTTTTTTTTTTTAAGGAAGAACTCTTACTAATTTTCTGGTATTATTTTTCTTTCCAAGCAGAATTGTTGTTGATTAGTTGTATCCTGTTCTTTGTGACTCTATTTGGGCTTTTCTTGGCAGAGATATTGAAGTAGTTTACCATTTCCTTCTTCAGCTAATTTTACAGATGAGGAAACTGAGGCAAAAAGGGTTAAGTGACTTGCCCAGCATCACATACCTAATGTCTGAGACAGAATTTGAATTCAAGTCCTCCTCGCTCCTACACTCTATCCACACTGCCATCTAACTTCCTTCCCAGAAGTCTTTTGGTACATTAATAAAAATGTAATGACAGATTTGGCTAAAATGTGGTCAATTGTTTTCTTCAGCAGGGATTTCCACCTGTTTTATTCACTATAATTGGAGTCTCTTGGACCAAACAGAACAAGTCAAATCACTCTTGTTCCTGAAGGTATTCTTCCAACTCTAAATGTTATCATGAATCTAGGAAATCCTTAGAAGGCACATAGCACATTGCCCTCGAATTTTTTTCATGTTTTGTGTGTCCACATTCTTTAGCCAACCTTCCTGAGTCACGTTCAGCATCCCATTCCCTATCCTGGTCAATATCCTCTGGATAATTCAGTTTATCAGAGTCTTTCTAAAAGAGACTTCTAATTTTGAACACAATGCTCTAGATGTGATTTGATAGTGAGTCATTCCGGAAACTATTCTTCTATTAGTGTAGCCTAAGATCAAATCCGCTGGCATTTTTGTTTTGTTTTTCATTCATGTTGCCTTTTCATTGGGCTTGCTGTCTACTAAGACCTCAGTGTTGTTTTTTTCTCACATGAACTCTTGTTAGATATACTTCCCATAGCCTATAGATTTTGCAGTTAAGAATCTGAACCCAAATACAGAATGTTACATTGATCCTTATTAAATTTCTTCTCATTAGATTCAGCCCACAATTTTTAGCCTATAAGATGTTTTTAGATTCTGCCTCTGTTATCCAACACGATCACGTCATGTTATCTATAAATGTGACAACCATGCTATTTATGTCTTTAGCCGACAGAGGAAGAGAAGGAAGAGCTGTGCCAGTATATATCCACCAAGTCAGATGGTACCCAGATTTATAACTACAGAAGAAGAAGAAGAATCAGTGGGGACACCAGTCATCCATAGAAGATAACTTGGAAGAAGAGGGACCACAATGAAACCCAGGACTTTAAGGGTTTGTATTTATAAAAGTGTGAGAAGCAATGATATAATACATATAAAGAACTTTGCAAACATCAAAGCTATTATTATAACAAAAGGGTATATCTTATTCAAAAGGAAAAGTGAATAAAAGTAGGCAATTCTCTAAAACTTTAAGTTTCTGAGAAGGCATCAACCTGTATTAATAAATGGCCTTTCCTCATCTAGGAGTTCTAATGAAATCAGTTAATTAGTCAACAAGCTTTAGATAAACAGTTTCTATGTGCCAGGTTGTGTGCTAAGGGCTGAGTAGATAAAGTAAGACAGCTTCTAATCTCAAGGAGCTCACAGAAGAGACTACACAAAAGGAACTATGTATAAAAAAAAAGATATTCAGCATAAACTGGAGAAAATCAACAGATGGAAGGCACTAGCATTAAGGGGGATTGGGAAAACTTCATGTAGAAGGTCACTCCTTTCATTTTTTTCATCTTGGATTTAAAGGAGCCAAAGGAAGTCAGGAGCAGAGTTCCAATTCCCATGCCAATCCCCATAGACATAAAAGGAAATCTCTGAATCAAAAAGGGGAAGCAAGGCAGAGAGAACATTTAGGTCAAGATCAGCAGAACAAATGGAGTTATTGTAGTCAGATTATGCTATAGACCATCTGGAACAAAGGAATGAATGACAAGTTCAGGAAACCCCACAAACCTACAACAGAGATGTGGAATAAGTAGCAAAAGGAGTCTTCAACAATCAAGATTCTGCTCAAGCACTGATTCTCTCTGCTAAAACAAAACATTTGACAAATTCCCAACTTGCCTTAATGACAGTTTCTTTAAAAAGTGAGACAAACAATTCTAGATCTAATTCTGATCAATAAGGAAAAATTGATTATGGAAGCAGTAACAAAAAGTTTCACTGAGGAAGAAGTGGGTTAGCTAGTCAAGACACTGGTGTACTTGGAAAATTATCAACCACCTTTCTTTGCTACTTCTTCCTCTGAGTACAAGATGATTTCTCTCATGTGGCATCTATGAGCCATTCCTTCAAGTAATAAAACCTTATTTTCTTTAGTATATCCCATAGAGGGTGAAGTGGACTATTTGGAGTTCCAAAGGTTTATGGGTCTTTCTTCTGCCATAGTTTTACTTTTTTGTCTTTTTGGAGGAGGGGAAGGCAGGGAAATTGGGGTTAAGTGGCTTGCCCAAGGTCACACAGCTGGCAAGTGTTAAGCGTCTGAGGCTGGATTTGAACTCAGGTCCTCCTGACTCCAGGGCTGGTGCTCTATTCACTGTGCCCCTAGCTGTCCCCTTCTGCCATATTTTGGCGCCTTCCAATTTCCTAAACTCGAGTTAGGATTCCCTACTTTGACTTTTCAGATTCTATTTCTTCTATGTCCCTTTGGAACATTTCTGTTTTTTTCCAGAAATCCTTCCTTATTTCTGTTCATCTGGAGAGCAGAGGAGGATTTCTTCAGCAATTTGACCTTAGGTTTCCAACCTGTTTTGTACACAAGGAACTGTTACTGTACAGACTGTCTCTGCAGGTCACTTTAAGTTTTTGAAGAAGACTTATCAATACCTCTGATCTGGAAGGACTGGACCCAGGTTTACATTCTGTCTTTATTCTGAGCATAGCATTAAGAAACTTCCTTGGTTAATGTTTCCCCTGGTCATTACATCTAAGAAAGGCCTATCCCTTGGCATGATAACCTTCTACTTTTAAGCTACTTTTGTCTCTGGATGGCTGGCTGAGTTTCTGAAAGTCACTGAGAAACGGTGTGGGTGAAGGAGATTCAAATCTTGTAACTACAGATAAGACACAAACTCTCAGTGCCCCTGGGGCAACTCTCTAATACTTTATTAAAGAGCAGTGGCCTATCTGTATCTATGGCAAGAGTTTCCATATGCTAATATTCTCTACATTGATGAAATTGTAGCTCCAGAGTAATAATATTCTGGAGCTCTCGTGGTAATGCAGCGAACTTCTGTGGCTTGGGTTAGCTTGGTGAGTTAAGCCACTGTGTCAGTGACTCTAGGCTGGCAGATCTGATTCCTAGAAAGCCTGATCTGAATGGTTCGTTTTGGTCTGTGGCGTGACCTTCATATCCCAGGCGGCCACCTTCTGAATATGTCTTGTTGGTCCTGAGTAGTTAGAGCATCATGACATTTGCAGCACCACCTCTGGGCTCACTTCCCCAACTCCCTCCTATATTGGTGGTTTGGTCTATAATCATGGTGCACATGCCAAGCCAATTTACTGTCACATATACTGACTAAGCCAATGGAAAGACTAAAATAGATTTATACTCACCGGTGCATTTCACCACTATTTATTAATCAAATGAATGTAATGATCTATTGAACAAAGCAAACATTAACCCCTCAAGGGACAGACCATGAACTGGATTGCCTAAGATCCCAGTAAGCATGTCTTTTACCAGTACTCAAGTCAAAGTTTCTCTCTGTCCAGCTGTGTGTCTCCTTTCAAGGTACTGTTCTGGTAAGTAGGACTTCATGGTAGTGAACATGGGATGCTTGAGTCTCTGGGGAATTTAGGAATCCCTTCTATTGGCCATCCAGAAGAAGATTGGTGCCTATTGTCTCCAGTGGCTTTTCATAGTTCTGTCTAAAGGTATTTATCAGTTACATTTAAGTTCTGATTGATGATCAATTAATTAATCTTATTAGAAATGGCAACTATCAACCAAAGTTTTAGTTTCTTAACATCAGTAGCATGCATTTATCAGTTGTTTACTAGATTTTGGGGACCCGCATGCAAACATATCATTGAAACATGAAACAATTTATATACAAGCACCTATCTTATTACAGGAAAATAATTTACACAGCAACTATTTAATCATAAAATGGCAGCCTAAAATAAAATGGAGCTGCTCATGCTAAGATGATTCATTATTCCTACTATGGGGTCCCCAAAAGTTCAGTTAATTTTGGTTATGGAGATTCCAGGGGTAATCTTGAGAAAATGGGTTTCTAATAATATGATTCATGAACCTTAACCTATGTACTCCCCTTTCATGATAAGTCATCGAGACTTTAATGAGCTTTTAAAAAATATATTTACTGAGAAGGTTAAGAATGGTTAGTACAAAACATTTGTTACCCTCCTTCCCCCTGAAAAGTCTGGGGTACGTTCTCCCTTGAAAAGAGTGGATTTAAGTGTAATTATAATGGTAGTGAAGAATATATGTAGAGAACATGGGGAGAAAAAGGGTCAGCCACAACTCTTGATTACTGGAAATTTTTTTCCCTTGTCATAAAGTCATCATGAAGTTGACCTTAGGTCTAGCCCTCTACTAGCCTCTAAGGATCCTGCCTTTGAAGAGCTTCCAATCAACACTTTTCTCTGTCACAAAGAGTCTTACTCCTTAAAAATCACTATCCTTGGATAACTTTCCAGATTTGTCTTCAGGCCTTTCCTTTCTCTTTGGCTACTACTGTTCTGGTGGTCACGGCTACCACTTCTGGTTCCTAAGATGACCTCTGGATCTCCCAAAGTCAAATGGCTGCCTAAGGGGAACAGGGAGAGGAAAATGAGAGATAAGAAAACTCTTCTCTTCCCCTCCAACTACAAGCCATTCCCTCTCAGGAATTAGGCTTGAATTCTTCCACCACTAAATTAGGTTGTCACAAGGCTTTGTGATTTTCAACAAAATTCATACACAAAGGAACACAAGTAACTTCAAAAAACAAAGAATGCCAGCAGATAGGAGGATTGGAGAAGGCCTCAGATGGGACTGGTGGCACTTCAGTTGGGCTCTGAAGAAAGTAGGGACTTTACTAGGCAGAGTGTAGGGCGCACATTCTAGATGCAGAGAAACAACCTTAGCAAACACCCAGAGGAAGGAGGTAGAATGTTGTTTGTATTTGGATCAGCAAATAGGTCAGTTGAACTGAAAAGGAGAACACACAAAGGGAGTAATATGAAGACTAATATGAAGTAAGGAGAGGTAAGTGGGTGTCTTAGGAGGCCATGGGATCATAGATTTGAAGCTGGAGGGGATTTTAGTGATCATTCGGCCTAACCTATCCCCACTCCATTTTGCAGATGGGGAAACTGAGGCTCAGAGAAGTTAAGTGATTCTCCCATAGTCACACAGCTAACAAATGTCAGAGGCAGGAATTTCCAGGAATTTTGCCTTTCTGACTCCAAGTCCAGCACTTTTACCACTATGACTTTTTCTTTTTTCTCTTTGAAGGGCAATTGGGGTTAAGTGACTTGCCCAAAGTCACATGGCTAGTGTGTCAAGTGTCTGAGGCTGGATTTGAACTCAGGTCCTCCTGACTCCGGGGCCGGTGCTTTATTCACTGCACCACCTAGCCGCCCCGACCACTATGATTTCTTTTTTTAATTTTTGCTTTTTTGGAGGGCAGTTGGGGTTAAGTGACTTGCCCAAGGTCACACGGCTAGTTTTTGTGTTAAGTGTCTGAGGCCGGATTTGAACTGAGGTACTCCTGACTCCAGGGCCGGTGCTCTATTCACTGCGCCACCTAGCCGCCCCCTATAATTTCTTAAGGTAGAGCTTTAAATGAAATTTTGTATTTCATCCTTGAGGTAGTAGAGATGCTCTGAAGATTTTTGAACAGGAGAGTGGCATGGTCAGACTTGTATGTTAGGAATATCAATTCAGGAACAGTGAGGAGCACAGACTGAAGAAGAGAAACCAATTTGAAGACTATTTCAATAGGCCAGGTGAAAGGGGACAAGGAACTAAACTGGGATTGCGGTTATATGAATAGAGAGAAGGGAATAGATAAGAGAGATGGAGTGGGGGCGGGAAAGACTTGGCAACTAATTAGATCTGAGGGAAAGAGAGAAGGAAAGTAAAGAATGATTGGGAGGCTGCTATTCTGGGTGCCTAGAAGGATTCCCTCTACAAAAGTAGATAAGTTTGGAGGAGAGAAAGATTTGGGAGGAAATATGAATTCCATCTTAGAAACATTGAGTGTGTACCTACAGGACATCCAGGTGGAGATGTCTAGCAGGAAGCAAGTAATATGGAACTAATTTAACTCAAGAGAGTTGTTGGGGCTAGATATAGATTTGAGATACAGATATATAAAAACAATATTTGAACCCCAATTGCCCTCCAAAAAAAAAAAACTTCCCCCTTAGCCTGGACCACAAAATCCCTTGTCTTTCCCCATCCTGGGTCATAGAATATGCCCTGTCTCTCTTATCTCGTGTATCCTATCCTACCATCTGTCTTCCTCATTCTGTCCCGAATCTTTAAACCCCCATAAAGCCTCTAAAACAACATTCCCATTCTGAAACCTCTATATAAGCATAATTCCCCCAAATAGCGGGGTCATGTTCAGCTTTTTTGCTAAAGAGACCAGGGATGCTTTTTCACATAAAATAAAAAGCTCCCATTAGCTAAAAGAGAAGGTCTAAGTGAGTTCTTTCACACCTGAACCAGCTCATTCAACTCTAAACCTCAACAGGAAAGGAAGAAAAGGTAATTTTTAAGTCAAAAGCTGCACAGAGAATAGGACACAGAAAAAGCCATTGGATTTGGCAACTTTGCAAAGAACGGTTTCAGTGCAGTGGTAGGGTTGGAAGCTAGACATTAAAGGGATGACAAATGAATAGAAGGCAAGAAAATGAGACCATCTTTTTAAGGAGTTTGGTTGCAAAAGGAATAAAAGGTGTAGGAGGATAGTTTGGTAGGTTCAAGTAAAGGATTTTTTTTAAAGGCCTGGAGAGATTTTTGTATTTTACATTTTTGTAGGTGGTCGGGAAAGATCCGGGAAGGAGTCAGGAAGGATAGTGAGAGATTGATGATGACAGAAAAATAAGGAATAACTGAAGTGGCGAAGTCCCATAGGATATGGGAGAGGAGAGGAATCAAGGGCATGAGCAGAGAAGGTAGCCTTGGCAAGAAGAAAAACTACTTCACAGAGGGACTGGAGTAAATGAAGTGAAAATGGGTTAGAAGTGATGGTGAAGAGAGATTATGCCCTGTTCATAACTGTTCTTGGACTATTTTTTTCCTGCTCATTGTTGATGGCTGGTTTCCATTTTGAAAAAAGACAGAAGGGGGCAGAGCCAAGATGGCAAGGTAGAAGCAGCAAAGTTTTGCAGCTCCCACACAGCCACCTTAAATACCCACAAAATATGACTCTAAACAAATTTTAGGGCTCCCGGTGGAGGGAGCCAAGATGTCATAGATGGCGGTGTAGGAGCAGCAAAGCACCGCAGCTCCCACATAAACACGCTAAAAACTCATAAAATGGGACTCTAAACAGATTTTCAAGCTCCAAAACTCTCCAAAAGAAAGAAAACACATCTGTTGCTATAGGTTGCTCAACAGGTGGGGCTCTTCTCAGCAGTCTGGGAGCCAGGCCAAAACCCCGGCCAGGTCAGGCCCTGGGGCATCGGGCGGG
>JAQQSW010014099.1:0-12177 GCA_028646575.1 Pseudocheirus occidentalis | reverse complement strand
AAGTTAATCTAGTCTCTTGAATATTCCAAAATTGAACAAATGAAAATGATGACAGACAGAACCTGTCTAAGGACTGGGCTAAGTAGACTCTATTAGATTAGTAACGGGCTATGTGTGTCCTCTGAGTACCAGCTAAGCTAGGGTGAAAACAACTCATTACTAGTAAGGTATTGGGTGATAAATTCCTTTAAATCCTCATGAAAACCTCCATTAAGATGCTGAAGTGTTACAAGGGAGAGGGTAGAGAAATTTTCTGACATTATGGAAATTATAAATCCTTATAATATTAAAGTAACTAACTTTCCACATGTAAATTAGTCCCTCTAGTACCTTGAAAGACCTTCTTTTCCTGTGACAGAGTCAAAGTACTTTACAAAATTAAGTGGTTTATCTTTTTCTTTGACCCAAAATGCTAAAAATTATCTCCGGTTACCCAGAAACAAGAGGTGACACCACAGCAGAAGTGGAAATATACACTTACTTAAATAACTGGGAAGCACAATATGCTATAGAGCCTATATATTATGATAACTAGAGCATTTTATACTTGTGCCATATTGTGTTGGAAATAAATATTGGATTCCTGCCCTTTCTGCCCCCAAGGGAATACAAATAATTCTAATTTCTCATTAAGCATACATAAAAGCCTTATTAGGTTGATATTTTATTAGAGTGCTTTGTTATCTCTGCATCTATGTAGGTTTACCCCATTCTTCTCCTTTCTGCCAGTACAGTAACTTAGATAAAATATAAAGGGAAATGGGAAGCAGAGATGTGGGACCAGAAAGAAAAGAGGAAAGAGAAAACCTCCTACTCAATTGTCCCAGTTTCAAGTTTGTTATTCTTCGCAGCATATAAGTGTTATGAGAGGCCACCCACACTGTGACTCTAGTTAATCCTAGATAGCAGATAGAGAACATTTAAGTATGAGGAATTATAAAGGAAATAATATTGGTATAAACAAAGGAACAGGAAATGCATATATGTTGTAACTTATTTGATGAACTGCAAGATGAGGAAATTACTTCTTTCATTGCAGATAAGCACCTTATCTGAAACTGGAGCACTTTAGTGATCCATACAGGAAAGCAGTGCCAGTATATTAGCTGCAGTACTAGGACCCAGGTCTTTCTGACTGTGAGGCCAACTTGTGCTCTGTTAGGCTGTAATGCCTCTATTCTATAAAAGGACATAAGACATATAAGGTCAACAATGACCATCAGTGTGATATAATAGCAGGAAGTTGAAGAAGAGAAAATTATAATGTGTAGGCAACTTTTTAATTGATTTGTTTTTCTTTATAGCAACAAATCTACCTCAGCTCTTGCTAAAACACACTGTCTCAAGGAGAAGACTGAGAAAAGATCATAAAAAAAGTTTAAAAATAAAAGCAGCTTACATTTATGTAGCACTTTTTAAAAAACACCTAGTATTAGTAATGTCATTTAAACTTCATAATAATCCTTTGAGATGTGGAAATAATATTATTATGCTTATCTTATAGATGATGAAACTAAGTGTACTATAGTTAATTAATTTGCTGAGTTTCACTTCACCAGGCAATGGCAGAGCAGGGCTTTAAATCTAGGTGTTTTGGTCCCACATACAATTCAGTATCCCTTAAGATTTTATTCATCTTGAGTTTCAGTCTCCTGGTATTTCTGTATTTTACTTTGTCTTCTCATTTTTGCATGCCCCTATCCCTATCTCCTTAGTATTCTTTGCAAGCTTCAGCTTTTTCTAGACTTTGGTATTGTTGATTTTCCCACAGACCCATGCCACTCTTAGTATTCTCCTCATTTTTCTATTTTCTTGACATCTCTAGAATTTTGCAGCGTTCAAACAGCTGTGCCCTTATTCCTTTTCTCCCTCTGGAATCATCATTCTTTATGTCATTATAATGTATTCATGAGATATCCCACTTTTCTCGAGATCCCACCTCTCTTGAAAAATTTTGACCATGATATCCTACCTATCTTTTCTATTTGTATAAAATATGTGCCCTGAATAAAAGAGAGGCAGCTTTATTTTTACCCCAAAAGAGGACTGAGCAAGCCCAGAGGTGGCAGTGAACCACCAGAGTGAAAAAATGTGCAAGAATGCTTTCTTTCTGGCATCACCAATATTGAGCTAAGAACTCACTCACTGGGTAGAAACATTATTAGACAGTCCCCAGACTTTCTTTCTTGTTTTCTTCTCTTGGTTTTTGTGTGACCAAACGGTACGATTAATTCCCAACAATAATTGACAAGTTTTCAGATGGCTCTATCCTACTTTCCTAAAGGCTGTGAATGTCATTTTCACATTACAGTTTACCTCAAAAAATTACTAGTTTATAAATAGATGAAAGCATGTTTCTTTATTCATATTTAAAGAAATTTAGTATTAAAACTGAGATAAAAGTATATCCCAGTCACTGGTGTTAGAATGGGAACATTCCATCTCCAATCAGTCAGTTTTCTATGCCTAGTTTTTCAAGGGTTCATGAATAGATACTTTTAAGCAAGTGATTTGCTATTATCTCTCTTTCCCTCTCCTTCCTATTTCAAAATCACACTATATAGAAAAATTGTTTCACTAGTCTCATCAGCCAATCATGACTGGAAATCCAAGTGAAAACGTTTTATTTTTTATTGATTTCCTTTCTTTATAACAACAAATCTATCTCAACTATTGCTAAAACACAGTATCTCAAGGGCAGAGCCAAGATAGTGGAGAAAAGCCAGGAAGTTGCCTAAACTCCAGTTTCCCTCAGAAACAACATTAAATCAGTTCTCTAAATGAATAAGGAAGAAAATACACAAAAATTCAAGTAAGACAACACTACTGCGCAAGCTAATTTAGAAGGGCTTCAGGAATTGTCTGTCTCTTTGGGATAAAAGAGGAACACAGCTCAGCACAGGTGGTGTCAGGGTGAGCCAGGAGAGGGTTTTAGGCCAAGCACAGATAAGGAACTGAGTCTTCAAAGCTCTGGTTCAGCAGATCAGTGACATAGCAGGCTTGTTGTGAGACCACTAGTCCCAGTGTAGCAGGAAAAGTCAGAACTCCTGCATCAAAAGCCTCCAAAAAAATATGAACTAGTAAGAGGCCATAGAGGAGCTCAAAAAGGATTTTGAAAATCAAGTAAACTAAGTGGAGGAAAAATTGGGAAGAGAAATGAGAATGATGAAAGAAAATCATGAACAGCAAGTCAACAGCTAGCTAATGGAGAACCAAAAAAAAAAACATTGAAGAAAATAAGACCTTAAAAAATTGACTAACTCAAATTGCAAAAGAGGCCCAAAAAGCCAGGGCAGAGAAAATTGCCTCAAAAATTCAAATTTGCCATATGGAAAAGGAATTTCAAAAACTTACTGAAGAGAACAATTCTTCGAAATTAGATTGGAGCAATTGGAAGCTAATGCCTTTATTCTCAAGATACTATAAAACAGACCCAAACAAATAAAAAAAAAAAGGTAATGTGAGATCTCATTGGAAAACAGATCCAAGAAAGATCATTTAAAAATTATTGGACTACCTGAAAGCCATGATCCAAAAAAGAGCCTGGACACCAACTTGCAAGAAATTATAAAGCAAAATTGACCTGATATTCCAGAACCCGTGGGCAAAATAGAAACTGAAAACAAAATCATTGATCACCTCTTGAAAAAGGTCCTGAAAATAAATCTCAGAGGATTATTATGGCCCAATTCCAGTGTTCCCAGGTTAATGAGAAAATACTGCAAGCAGTCATGAAGAAACAATCGGAGCATTTTGGAAACACAGCATAACACAAGACCTATCCGCTTCTATTTTAAGGGATTTAAGGGCTTTGAATGTGACATTCCAGAGGTCAAAGAGCTGGGACTAAAACCAAGAATCACCTATCCAGCAAAACTGAGTATAATGCTACAGGGGAATATATGGTCATTCAATAAAATACAGAATTTTCAAAAATTCTTGATGTGAAAACCAGAGTTGAACTGCTAGTTTTACTTTCAAATACAAGAAGCAGAACCATGAGAAGGTAAACAGGATAAAAGATATCATAAGAAATTTAATAAAGTTGAACTATGTACATTCCTACATGGAAAATCAATAATTGTTACTCATGAGACTTTTCTCAGAATGAGAAAGGTTGAAGTGATATAATTGTTGACTGCTGAGTCTTTTGTACCCAATCTATTCCATTGATCCTCTACTCTATTCCTGAGCTAGTACCAAGTAGTTTTGATGACTGCTGCTTTATAATACAGATTAAAATCGTGTACCACTAGGCCACCTTCCCTAGCATTTCTTTTCATGAATTGCCTTGATATTCTGGACCTTTTGTTCTTCCAAATGCATTTTGTCACTAGTTTTTCTAGCTCTATAAAGTAATTTTTTGTTTGAATGATTTGTATGGCACTAAGTATGTGATTTAATTTATGTAAAATAGTCATTTTTGCTATATTAGCTTGACACAGGCACAAGAAATTGATGTTTTTCCAATTAGTTAGATCTGATTTTATTTGTGTGAAAAGTCTTTTGTAGTTGTGTTCATTTAGATACTGGGTTTGTTTTGGAAGGTAGATTCCTAAATATTTTCTAATGTCTACAGTAACTTTAAACGGGTTTTCTGTTACTATCTCTTGCTGTTGGACTATGTTGGAAATATGATGGAGTGCTGAGGATTTATGTGGGTTTTTTTTTATATCCTGCAACTGAAACAAATATTTTTTAAAAGGGATTGAATCAAAGGAGAAAATAGAATGAGTGGGGGTGGGTGGGATAAGATGGAGGGAAATGTAGTTAGTCTTTCACAATATAAGTATTAGGAAATGATTTGGTTAACTACACATGTACAAGCTATATTGAATTGATTGTCTTCTCAGTGGAGGGTGGGTGAGGAGGGAAGAAAGGAAAAAATCTGGAACTCCAAGATTTAAATACAAATGTTTAAAATTTTATTAATTGCAAATGAGAAATAAGATGTAGAAATCCAGCTTACCATACTAGAAAGTTGGGGTGGGAGATGATGGGGGAGGATATTAAAGAGAACAAATTGGGGGGATGGGTATTCAGTAGACTTGCTATTTTGGAGTGGGTATAGTGGAAAGAGGGGAACAAAATTTGTAACTCAAAATCTCATGGAAATCAATGTTGAAAACTAAAAATAAATAAAAAAAATAAAAACAAAGGAGAAAAACAATTTACAACCAAATATCAATTAAACCAAAAGTAGGAGACAATCAGAAAATTGGGAAACAATTTTTACAGACAGTATCTCTAATAAAGGCCTCATTCCTAAAATATACAGAGAACTCTATCAACTTTATAACAACACAAGCCATACCTCAACTGATAAATTTCCAAAAGATATAAAGAGTCTATTTTCAGATGAATAAATTAAGATGATATATAATCATCTAAAAATATTCTAAATCTCTTTTGATTAGAGAAACACAAATCAAAACAACTCTTAGGTACTCTACCATATCTATCAGTTTGTCTAGCATGACAAAACTGAAAAATTATAATTGTTGGAGATGGTGAAAAATTGGAACACTAATGTCTTATTAGTGTAGTCGTGAATGCATCCAATCATTAAGAAGAGAAATTTGGAACTGTGCCAAAATACAATAAAACTCTGCATACCCTTTAACCCAGCAGTATCATTTCTAGGGCTGTCTCACAAAGTGATCATAAAAATATGAAAAGGCCCCAAATGTACAAAAATATTTAAAGCAGTTCTACTCGTGGTGACTAAGAACTGGAAACTGAGGGGATACCAATCAGTTGACGAATGACTGAACAATGTGTGGGATATGAATGCAATGGAATACTATTGTGCTATAAAAAACCATGAATAGACAGACTCCAAAACATCCTGGAAAGACTCGAGTGAACTGATGTTGAGTGAACTGAGTAGAACCAAGAGAACATTCTATAAAATAACAGAATTGAACAGAAAAGATAAATGACAAATATTGGATTATAGGTGGTAAAAAATAAACTTTAGATTATTGTTGGAGTTATAAACTGATTCAACCATTCTCTAGAGGAATTTGGAACTATGCCCAAGAGGCTATAAAACCATACATACCCTTTGACCTAGCAAAGCCACTAATTGGTTTATATCCCCAAAAAGGAAAAAAAAAGAAAGAAAAGGACTTATATGTACAAGAAATATTTATAGCAGCTCTTTGTAATGGGTAAATAATTAGAAATTGAGGGGAAGCCCATAAATTAGGGGATGACTAAACAAGTTTTGGTATGTGATTATAATAAAATTCTATAGTACAATGAGATATGGTGATCCAGATGGCCTCAGAAAAACCTGCTAAAACTTGTATGAGCTGATACAAAGTGAAATGTATTGTGTACAAAGTAACAGCAATATTGTAAGATGATCAGCTGGGAATGATTTAGTTTTTTCTCAGTAATAAAGTGGTCCAAAACAACTCCAAAGGGCATATCATGAAAAATGTTATCTACCTTCAAAGGAAGAACTGACGGTGTCTGAATACGTATTGACATATACTTTTCACTTTTTTTTACTTTAAACACACTTGATTGAAAGACATTAATATTTATTATATTATGCAACCAACTCAACATGTAATGGCAGCAGTTGAAATGACCTCCTAGTTTTATTTTTGAGGTTGGACTAAAAAATAAATTTAATAAAATGCAAAATACCTTATTGGAAAAGAAACTGACTTAGAAAAGAGATCCAGTAAATATAATTTTAAAATTATCGGACTGCCTGAAAGCCACTATTAAAAAAAAAAGTATCTGTTCAGCAACTTTCAAGAAATTCTCAAGGAAAACAGCCATGTTATCCTAGAACTGAAGGGGAAAATATTCAATGAAAGAACTCATCGATCACCTCCTGAGAGGGAGCCAAAAACAAAACCTCTAAGGAATATTGCAGCCAAATTCAAGAATTATCAGGAGAAATGGAGAAGAACTGCTAGCAGCCAGAAATAAACACTTCAAATATCAAGGAGCCACTGTCAGGGTTACATGAATTTAGCAGCTTTTACATTCAAGGATCAGAGGACTTAGAAAAAAATGTATTACAGAACACAAAGAAGCTTGGATTAAAACCACTACCCAACAAAAGTGAGCATACTTTTTCAAGGGGAAAGATGAATATTCAACAAAAGCAAGGACTTTCAGACTTTCCTGGTAAAAATATCAGAACTCAAAAGAAAATTTTATTTTCAAATATAAGACTCAAGAGAAGCGTAAAAAGAAATGATAATCAGGTGTTTTTCAGAAAAACCTGGAAAGATCTATGAATGAACTGACACTGAGTGAGATGAACAGAAACAAGAAAATATTGTACACAGTAACAGCAACAGTGTGTGATGATTAACTATGACAACACTGGCTCTTCTCAGAAATAAAATGATCTGTGACAATTCCAAGACTCATGATGGAAAATGGTATCCATTTCCGTAGAAAGAAGTATAAAATCTGAATGTGGATTGAAGAACACTATTTTCATTTTTTTCATTTTTCCCTTTTATTCAGTTTCTTTTTTTTCAACATTCCACATGTGGAAATGTGTTTGACATGATTACAATGTATATGCTACATTCAATTGTTTTCCATCTTGGGGAGGTGGGAAAAAAAATTGAACTCAAAATCTTATAAAAATGAATGTTGAATACTATTTTTAAGTGTAATTGGAAAAAAATACTATGAAAAACTCCATCTCTTACTATCTTTTACCAATCTGTCTATAGTTATCTCTCTCTCTATCACTCTATTTGTCTGTATACATTATTTTTATATTTACCCAAATATTCAGAATTGTATAGATATGAATATATCTAGACATGGATATTTACACAAGTAGATATCTATATACCTATATATATTTTTTGTATGTATATATCTCAATTCAAATGTATTGATATCTATAAAATTTTGAAGACTTGGGGAGATAAAATTAATTGATATATTAATTTGATTAATTATTAATTGATAAACATTAAAATGTAAAAAGAAAATATGACAGAGAAATTAATTTCTAAAATTAGTTTTAAGGTATTATATAATATTAGTATAATATTCATTTGTAATTAATAACACAAAAATTTAAATTATTTAATAATGAAACAATATTGATTAATTAACACTATTGTATAATAGATGTATTCATACATATATTTATATACGTGCTGATATTTAGATACATATAGGTATAGATCCATATCTTATTTCTCCTTTTCAAATTATTAATTTCTTAAAGGTATAAACTTTTTTCTTATTCCTTTGTATGTCAATTTTTTCAATGAATATAGAAAAAAACTATATTGTAGATAGTAATCATTCTAAGTCACAGTTTAATTTGGTTATATATAAAATAATTTAGCGAATAGGGAAAATCTGCAGGAAATTCTGCTCTCTCCCAAAACTTCTCCAAGTGGAACTGCCAGCTTTCTGTAGCCCTTCATAAATATAAACTTATCTACTCTTTGACCTTTGACCTCTGCTTATTCCATTGATTCACCATTGCTTGATAAGGCATTTTGCCAGAATTTTGATAATGTTTCATTTTTTTTCATTTTTTATCTTTTGTCAGAGATAACTATTTATGAATTTGTGTACTAAAAGATGATGGCAAAGATCTTATAATATATTATTTCGTTCTTTCTTAAAATCCTAAAGTTAAACAAAAGAACACGACAAATTATTTTTTAAAATTCCTTTAAAATTCCTACTTGACTGGTGAATGGAATTAATTGATTTGTCCATAGTAATTGGATGAGGAAATATATTCTAAAGAAGTAGAATGCATGTATTTGTATACAAGCCTTTTACATGAATAATAGCTGAAATTGTTTCTTTTTTTAGTAGTGAGATAGAAAGGAATGTACTCATTAAGACTAAAGATATTGCATATCTTTCCCAAATTCAGGGCTTAGAAATGCACAGCAGGTTTGCTCTTCATGTGTAATAGATTTAGGTTGCTGGAAAATTTGCAGGGGGATAAAAGCAGCAAGAAAACAGCATTAGAGAAATGTGCTCCCATTTTTAAGGCTGTAATGAGTTGTAATGGAGGTTTGCACAACTTATTAAGTCTCTCTGCCTGTCTTTTCACTTTCTCCTGGAATACAATAGAAGACTTGCACATTGGAAATTATCAGGCTACAAGACAACCATAGTGATAGTCTTGTCAGTAATTTCTGCAGAGACTGTAGTCAAGCAAATTTAGTGACCTGGATGGACAGAAATGTTTAATGAAATTTTCTGACACATAATCCCTTTCATTAAAAGAACAATGATAAAAAAAAAACCTAGACACAGCAAAGTGATATTGAAACCTATAAATTTTCAAGTTACCCAAAAACCTTTGGAAGAAAGTTCTAATAAGTAGCAATGAAAACAATTTCCTTCTCTAAAGTGCAAATAAGTAAAACATAAAAAATAATGAAGATCATGGCATAGCATTGTAGACAGAATACTGGCCTTGCAGTCAAGAAGATATTAATTCAACTCTGACCTTAGACACAGAAGTTATGTGACAGTGGGAAAGTCATTTTGAAAAGTCCCATAAAACTCTCTAACATCATAAATTACAGGCACATTGCTGATTCACATCAGTAAAGAGATTTATACCTTGAGATTTCTTTATACCTTGAAAATCACAGGTCCAGACCAAACCCAAATCAAATCAATAGTATGCATTTTAATTAGTTGTTTTTCCTTAAATTGCAGTATCTCTATTTGAACGGTGAATTTTGATCATTTCCAATGGTTTTTAGTTATAAAACTCTTAAGAAAAAAGTTCAAATAATGTTTAAAAATGGCCTTAAAATGTGAAAATTCAGAGAGAATTTTTAAAATCCTATAGATAGTACAAAGTATATGTTTTTTATTTGAAGCATTAATCCCTGAAAGTATAAAAAGATTAATGACACAGCCCTTGATCCCAAGAACCTTACAAAGAAGCAAAAGGAGATAAGAAATGACAACAAATAAATATAACAGCATAACATAAGAATGAAAAAGAGAGATAAAAAATTGCTGCAAACATTCAGAGGAGAGCAACCACTTCTAAGCTATAGAAAAAGTGAATGTTTCAAGGAAAAGGTCACATTTGAGCAGTCTTGAAGAATGTTTAGGTTTTCAACAGAGTTATGAAAGGGGGGGGGGAGATAAAGAATGAAGAGGGAGACCAGAAACTAAAGGCTAGAGGTTTTATAGAAAGAGTGAAAGACTAAAAGTCCAAGGCAGAAAATATATGATTAATTAATGAGCAAACAGATAAATAAATTAACTAATAAGTAAAAGGTATGTAAGTAATTAGCTCACAAGTCTATAAAAGTGCAAAATGATTCATAAAAACTGTAGGAAAAATCAATAAAAAAGCTGACAGAAACTACAAATTGACTTTTGAAAACTGCTTCACAGTCTCAAATTGAGTGTTAACCGTGTCAACAAATGCAGATTTCAGAAATACATGCTTATTTGAATAGATCAACCCTTAAAATGTGCACCTTCCTCTTTTCCTTTTTTATTCTTCTATTCCAAATGCTCCTTTCCAAACTGCTGTTTTGGTTATACTTAGCATTCCTTGCCCATAAACACTTCAAAGATTCTCTAATTAATCTCTCTCTTCTTTCAAAGTACATACACAAATATTTATAATCTGTGCAGCCCTTCCCAAGTGCATCACTTTGCTCTATGGTGCCAAGTTGCTCAGGGCAAAAATGAATAAAACATCTTTGATCAAAAGAGTTGTACACATGAAACTGTGTACACCTGACTTTTAATAATGCTGCTTTTGTTTTTAGGTCTACAGGCACTAATCTTTCTCTTTTCCCTGGCCTCACCCTTATTTTTCTTCTAGTTCATATAGAAGAATAACTGAGACCACTTAATCTTACTATTGTTATTATTATTATTTAAATTATTAAATTCATGATGGCAGCAGCAGTAGATCTATGGCTTATATACCTTTGCTTTGAAAGGCACTTATGTTGCATAAGAACACATTCATGAAAACATATTTTCTCATGAAATTATATTACAAAGCAAAATACTTAATTATACTATGCTTTGAAGAAAAAATATGTTATCAGTAAGTGCACTCAGGAGATTATATGCTCACCTTTTCCTTGAATTTGATTTTCTATGCCAACTTCTTTTGCTAACTTGTTGCTTGAAACATCTACCAAGGAAACTTAATGTATCAGCTTACATCATAAATACTAATCCGACTTTGATCCTTGCATAACTTTTTAAATAGTTTCCCTGAATTGTACCAACTGAAAAAAAAATCATCATTGGTGATCAGTCTTTTCTATTTCCTATAGGTTTGTAAGTCGTTATTTTAGCCTTACAGGACAAAGTCAGATTAGGCATCTGAGAGGCCCACTGGTGAATATCATGACAGTGAGGTTAAGAGTAAACCCAGAGTTTGACAAACCAGTCTTCTTAATAAAATATATTATAATAGGGTGGTTTTCATTCCAGCAGAACAAATGATCTTATTTACATTTAGGTTAAAGAAATGGACATTTTGTTTTATATAAGCCAATATGATATGTTGCCATCAGGCTTCTAAGTGTTTAAATAAACTTGTGAACTTAAATTTCAAGTGTGGTAAACTGAGAAGAGAAAAAAGAGGAGAAATAAAAATAAAATAAAATTATATATATATATACATTTCCTCCAGTTCATATAGAAGAATAATTGAGACCATTTAATGTTACTATTGTCAGTATTATTATTTAAATTATTAAATTCTTGATGCCAGCAGCAGTAGACCTATGACCTATATACACCTTTGTTTTGAAAGGCACTTATGTTGCATAATAGAACACATTCATGAAAACATAGGAAGAATCAGAATAGGACAAGGAAAAAAAATAGAAAAAGGAAGAGAAGAACAAAAATAAGATGAAAAAAATGGAAAAGAATAAGAGCAAGAAGAGGAAAAAAATCACCTTTCATTACATACACTATCACTTATTTAGATGAATCAAGGAATAATGACTAACAAAGAGATTTCATGAATTATTGGTAATTTCACACATGTATTAGTATTTGTAATGGTATTTAATTAATTTGTTTGATCAGATGTTAAGTAGATCCTAGTAACCTAGTGTTAAGTATAGAACTCTGTCCATTGGTGAAAAGGTGTGAATTCCCAGAACTCTGTCCATTGGTGAAAAGGTGTGAATTCCCCTGTGACTT
>JAQQSW010014098.1:0-12178 GCA_028646575.1 Pseudocheirus occidentalis | reverse complement strand
AATAATCAGAGGATGGCCCAAGTTATCACTTGTTTCTTATTTCAGGGACTCTGGCAGGTTCTGATATATACATAAGAAGATAATTTGTGGAAGGATGACTTTTAAGGTGGCATTTTGCTTTAACAAATCAAATAGCAAACAATAAACAGAGTGTGACCTTGATTTCTTATTTTAATGATTTTTACCTGTTTCTTACCTTCTTAATGTACTGTGCCTCCTTTTGGTTATAGTGCTTCCTCATGATTTCTTTCTATCTGTTTGACCAAACCTTCTTGGCCTCCTTTTAGGGTCATCATCCATACTCTTCTCTATTATGATGGTGTGCCCTTAGGACCATATCCTAGACACTCATCTCCTTTCTCACTTTAGCACCCAAGGGTTTAAGTATCACTTCAGTGAAGATGACTCTCAAATCTACCTATCTAGCTCCCATCTCCTATCTCCCATCTCCCATCTCTAACTTTCCAAGGTCCCTTGTCACCAAATATAATTAGTTTATGTTGTAACTTTATGTGTTTTATTTTATGCATTTAAAAACATTATTCTCATAAGAGTTAAAGGGTCAAAAGACTTCATCAGACTGCCAAAGGGGCTGATGACACCAAAAAAAGATGGTTAAGAACTATTGAAATAGACAAATCACAAGGTTTCTCCTACTTCTGTGTTTATGATCCAGTGACAAAAGGTGGATTATCCTAATCAAGAGAAATTCACTAAATGCTGTGTCTCAAAGTTCAAATAAAAAATAGAGGAAATTTTAATCTTTGTGTCCTAATATCTAATAGCCCTCTGACAATGGAAAGAATAGAACATATAATATATAATGTATACATATATATGTAAATATACACACAATACACATATACATTATGTGTACATACTTATCTACATCTGTATCTATTATATCTATATACACACATACATACACATGTGGAGAGAGAGAATCAAAGACATTCTCTCTCTAAGCAGGTTTCTTGAGCAAGGCCATTTAAAATATTTACCATTTGGTTCCTAAAAAAACCATTTTTTTTCTCAAGTCAATCCAGAGAAACAAAAAGAGAAGTCACATGATACCCATTAAATCCACAGCCATGGTTCATCTGGAGCCCTGGGCACCTCTCCCTATTTTCAATGGTGAGAATCAATTGAGGGGGTGTTTCTGATATTTGACAATGTGGACAGATTTCAAAACATTTGTCTGAAATATTGGAAGGCACAGGGAACTCTTATCAACACTAATGTTATTTGAGGGGCGGCTAGGTGGCGCAGTGAATAGAGCACCGGCCCTGGAGTCAGGAGTACCTGAGTTCAAATCCAGCCTCAGACACTTAACACAAAAACTAGCCGTGTGACCTTGGGCAAGTCACTTAACCCCAACTGCCCTCCAAAAAAAAAAAAAAAACAACAACAACAACACTAATGTTATTTGAGATGGAGTTAGTCACAGATTGCTCCTTGCAGTGTTTTCTCTTATGAATTATGTTTCAAGAACATTCCTTTGTACCTTGTTTTCTTTAGTGAATAAACTTTTATGTTTTCTTTTTCCTCTTCCTCCTCCAACAAATTGAGTATCCTCACATTTATTGAGCACCCACTTGGAGTGTGAGACTCCATTGTGACCTGACTATTGAAACTTAGGAAAAGTAGCAAGGCTACTTTTGTCAATGGAATCTACTTGATCAGATCCTAACTTGAGTGAGTTCACCCCATCCCATCTAGCCACCCACCAGAAAACCTGTTTTGGCCATTTACCCTGTTATTGTCTCCCTTCTTCCCAGCTGGATCAACAGTCTTCTAGACTGTACCACCAGAGACCATGTGCTCGCTCCCTGGGGAATTTATTCCACTCAATTTGGGGATGTTGTCATAAGGCTGAGCTGTCTTGGTTGGTAGATAAGTAGATAAGGGAATGAAACTCCCAGAACCCATTGCACCTGGCCAGTCCCAGATCATGCTTCTCATCCCATTCAGCCATCCATGAGGAAACCAGGGCCTTCCTGGGCATTTTGCCATCTCTCCTGCTCTGTGTATACCACCCCTTGCTCTTCTGGGAATACACACTAAATTTACTATCCTTGGTGTGACAATTGATTGCTCTACAGCTCTGCTCACAATCCTTTCGATTCCCCACACATCCCTCTCTTTCCCAGTCACCTCTCCCCTATACATGTTATCTTCTTACCTTAAGGGCAGGGGACCATTTCACCTTTGTATTTGTATCTTGACACCTAGCAGAGAATCTGTCTGTCTTAGAGTGTTTACTTAAATAAAATTTCTTTCTCTCATTTTTCATTCAGAAGAATGAAATTACAAGGTAAAAAAAGGGAAAGGTGAAAAAGAATCAAATTGCCACTTCATATAATGAATTTTCAGACCTGTCTGAATGAATGCTTGGAATGAATGACTGCATGAAGATGGGCATTTACAGAAGCTGCCTGAAGAAAATAGTATATACAACAAAATTCAAGTGTGCATGATGAAAAATGGGACTATTGATTAAAAAACAGATCAGTTTTCAAAATGTGGCTAAACTCAGAACAACCTCTGGGACTACCAGAAAAGATGGCTTAAAAGAAAAAGCAGAGAAAAAAGGATTTGAGTAATATTCCATTTGTTAGCACATCACAGCATGAAAGGCAGGGCAGATGAACTGTGGGAGTATCAAGGCAATATGACAGCCTAGAGTAGTATAGTCAGTGTCTCTCCCACATTGGGACTGCCTTCAGACAGGGCTTTCACGGCTGGCTTTTGAGATACCATTTATCCAAAACTTTGTAGCACTGGGTTTGGGTTTCTGTATGTTTTGTTCTGTCTCCCCTCCAGAGACTTCCTATTGCCTTCAGAATAAAATATAAACTGCTCTTTATTTAGCTCTTAAATTCCTTCATAACCTGGCCTCAATTTATCTTTCCAACCTTATTAGCCATTACCACCACTTTCACAGCCTCTATAACTCACTCGCTTTCTCTCTGTCTTCCTCACATTCCATCTCCTGTCTTGGCGGCTTTCATTGCCCATACTCTATGTTTGTAGTGCAATCTCTTCTTACCTCTAGTCCCCATCTTTCATTAAGATGCAGCTCAGGCACCATTTTCATAAGGTCTTTCCTAAATCATATATTTGCTAGTGCTTCCCTCTCACAACAACCTTGTGTTTAACTACTCTGCATGTGTATGTATTTATTCATTTTATATTTGTGGTATGTATTTTTATACATCCTGGTTTCCCTCATTAGAATGTAAGCCCAAGTAGGGATTGTTTCTTTATGCATGTATCCCTAGCATCTTTTACAGTGTCCAGTACATGGTTGATTGGTTGGTGTCCTTTGTTCTTGAAGAGGACCAAAATGACATCAATATGTTGGGGTCAAGATACAGTGTGTCTGACTGTGGCTGATCAGACCAGTACAAGTTCAGAATTCTTGGTTGGGACACACAGTAAATGCTTCATAAATATTTATTCATTGGTTGATTATAGGGTCTGTTTCTTCTGGGCTAGATGGCTAGGAGGAGGGGGAAATACCATGTGCCCAACCTTACTACTTTGTTGTGTGAGGTCAAAGACACAGAGAAAACCAAAGAGTTTTTGGTCTGTAATAAATCTGTGTCTAAAGGTTAGCACCAGCTGTGGCCTTGACAGCACCTTCTGAGCCCTTTCTATCCCTCAGGGTATAGTAGCATCAGATTTGGAGAATTCTGGCAGTTAACGGTCAAGGAATCCTCAGACTACATCAGACTAATGCTTCATGCACCACTCTCTCCCTCCCCTTTAAGTGAACCTAGAGAAGTTGGCTATCTCTTCTTCTGTCCATCCATGATGATATATAGTAGGTATTTAATAAATGTTTGTCGCTTGACTCATGATAACAAGGACCAGTGTGAATGTACATATGGCATGAGGAATATAAAAAAATAGCTTCAAGTCAATATGCGATATCCATACCAATATGTCAGTGGTTATTTGTGTCAGCTCTCTTGTCTAGAGTCTCACAGAATGCTACCAGGCACAATTATGTGGTCCTTCTGCCTTTGTTAGCATGCCAGGATTATCAGTGCCCCAGGTTCAGTCCACGGGGAGTGTGGTGTATATAGAATGCTCGATGTCTATTTAAAAATTTCTTTCATCTAATCAGAGTGCCAAAGGAGAGAAAGAAAGGCAAAGGAAGATATATTTTTGAGAGCAACTTCATTTGGCAAAGAAAAAAAAATAACTTGTTGTATTCCCAAGGAAGACATCCTCATAAACTTTGGCAACTAATAGCTCATAACTGTTTTCTTCTTAGGTATGTTTGGGTCCAGGGCTAACCCTCAGCAAGACTATAAAGATGATCATTTGATCTTCCTTCCTTTTGTTATTGAACAGACATTTATTAAAGGCTCGGTGTGTACAGAGTATTGTCTTAGATGATGGAGGAGATGCTGAATTTAGAAAAGACATGGCTTCTCACAATCTAGTAATACAAACACAGGTAGTAATGTAATTACATAAATATTATTATTAATTATAATTTGATTACAGAAGTACAAAGTGTTATGCAAAGTCCAAAGAGAAAGGTCCTCCCTAAGAAAGGGGACCATCAACAAGGTTTCGTGCAGAAAGTTTCACTTGAGTTAGATTTTAAAGGCTGTATTGGAATTCAGCAGGTGAATAAGAAAAGAAAGGCATTCCTGACATCTATAACAGCATAGGCAAAGGCACAGAGGTGGAAAGAAGCATGACATGGCACACTGGGGAGGCAGAGAGATGATTGGTTTGACTAAGTAAAAAGGGATGTGAGATAAGGCTAAAACAGATTATGCAAAGCTTTGAAAACCAGGTAAAGTTGAACTTTATTCCAGAGTCAATATAAAGTCAATAAACATGTTTTGAGAAAAAGAATATGACCAGAGCTATTCATAAGAGAAATTCTTATGGCAGGACTTTGATGCCTTAAACCTTGAATTTTCTGTAAGCTTTTATCATCCTTTTCTATCCTCATCCTCAGAGATCTCCAACCATCATGATCTCTCAAAGAAAGGAGGGCATTTGAATGAGAAATTCAAAATAAAGTACTAGCTTTCTAGTTGCATATTAAAGAAGGGGCTCTCAGAAAAGGGGACACTGCAACCACTCAGGTTGGAATTTCAGGTTAGTTGGGGAGACACTTGAAGAGAGAAGGCATTTCTTGGCTCTTCCCAAATCATACATCCTAGGCAATTGTCTGCTTCATGGAAGCAACATGGTAAAAATGGACAGAATGCTGGATTTGAATCCTGATTCTGCCACTATGATATGTAAAGCTCTGGCTCAGTTACTTTAGCTCTCTGGGCCTCAGTTTCATCATCTGTAAACTAGATGAGCTCTTCCAACACTAAAATCTGTAACTCTGTGATCTATGTATGTTCCATACTCTTTATTTCAAGGTACGTCTGCTTAGGCAGAACTATTGGACAGAGTCCTAGTGATTGTAGGGACAACTGCAACTTCACAATACTGCCATTCCTAGTTGGAAATGCATACAGGGCAAGCAGAATTGTAACTAGGGATTTTAGGATGTGATTGAATGGGTTTGGCTAAGATTTGAACACTCCTGTGAGGCAGTCTAGAGACAGAAGTCATGGAAATGAAGGAGGTTAAGGCTGGGGTTTTTGACAGGACAAGAGTTGGAGTAGAGAATATGACTGTGAGCCAAGTGCTAAATATTTTGAGGGGGGGAAGGAGAGTGACCTGGAGCCTCTAAATGACAGCCACCTATTTATGAGCATAACGGAATGAACTTAAAAAAAAAGTGGATGCTGAGTGATGGTGGCAGAAGAAGGGTCTTGAAGTGGTAATGGGGATCAAGGAATATGCCAACTTTTACTCCCATCCTTGTGCCTTAGATAACAAAGAGATCTGGTGTCGTCAGCAGAAAATTAGGCTTCAGGGAGCAGCAAAGGAGGGAAGCAGTGTAGGAAGAAGAAATCTAGAATGGAGGCAAGGTTAGTAACAAAATCCAGAGAGTGTGGTGGAAAGGGTGGGAAGAGGAGAGTAAAGCTTAGAGAAGATGAAGGCTGGTTTTACTATTGCGGATGATGGATACCCATGAATACTGATCATGATTTTCTTCTTCCCTGTTATCAATGGCATTCCTCTGTTGTACAGGTCTGCTGTCTAGAAGAATGGGGGATCAAAGCAGGTTGGGAAATGGGAAGCAAGCTTTGAGAGGGAGGTGAAGGCCATGGAACCCTGGGGAATGGCAGCCCTGGGGCTGGAGAGTGGAACAGGCTGCTTAGGTAGGCAGCACTTGTGTTATTAGAAGGAAGAAAGGCACTGCTTCACAACTTGTTCACCCGTGGGCAAAGCTTCTGCAGCCCCATCCTAGCTCCCACTCTATATACAGACCAGACAAGCAAAAGGTCCATTGCCCCTCTTTTCCTGAGCTACTATATGCATGTATGACCAGGTGCAGAAATGTACGTGTGGGCAGAAGTTTAGAATTATTGGCCCAATAAAAGGCTGCCAGATTCAAGAGAAAAGAAATGATTTCTTGTATTCTCATTGAAAACTTTTTTTCCTAATGGGCAGATAAGTTCATAAATCATAGGGCTGTAAAATCTATGAATTAGAAGATTTAGTTGAAAACAGCCATTGAGTGGACTGTCTTCCCATACAGAGAAAATTAGGTCTTTCACACAGACAGCTGCTCTTCTCTGTTCTGCTAAGTAGGTCAGCAGTTTTTTAAGGTGACTAATAGCCTACATTTAGGAAAATGTAATATTGTGTTTGCTAAGCTTAATGATAGACAAAGACAGAGAGCCTCAAAAGTCTTAGAAATTTAACGTGACTTTGATAAGCATACAGAGGACCACCTACTTAGCAGTGGCTTTTCCAAAATTTAAGATTCTTTGTCCTCTCCTCTTCCATGTTCCTCTCAGTGCCCCCATTGCCTCCTTCCCATGGATTCCCTTCCAGTTTCTTCCCCTCCTCCTCAATACCCTTTCCCTGTTAACACTAAATCATAGCTTTGCTCCCTACCTCATTAAATAGTTTCAGGCCCTAGGCCAGGGAGTACCACCAACTAAGCAGCATTTTACCAAGAACCACTTGCTTCTTTGAAGCAGTCAGTTGGCAAGCATTTATGAAGCACCTACTGTGTATCAAGTACTGTGCTAAGTTCAAGGGATACCAAGAAAGACAAAAAAAAATACAGTCCTTGCTCTCAAGAAGCTTACATTCTAGTGGAAGAGACAACATGCAGTTATTTATAAACAACATAGATACAGGATACATTGGAGATAATCAATAGAGGGAAAGCATTAACATTAAGAGGGATCAGGAAAGACATTTTTTTCACTTAATGGTATTTTATTTTTTCCAATCACATGTGAAGACAGTTTTTAATATTCACTTTTATAAGATTTTTGAGTTCCAATTTTTTTTCTCCCTCTCTCACTCCCCTAGAAGGCAAGCAATCTGACATAGGCTTTACTTGTACAATTGTATCAAACATATTTTCTCATCGGTCATGTTATGAAAGAGGAATCAGAACAACAGGGGAAAACCATGAGAAAGAAAAAGACAAGAACAACAACAAAAAAGAAAACAGTATGCTTTGATCTGCATTTAGACCCCACAGATCTTTCTCTGGATGTGAGTAGGATTTTCCTTTGTGAGTCTTTTGGAATTGTCTCGGGTCATTGTATTGCCGAGAAGAGCTAAATCTACCAACATCGGTGACGGCACAATATTGCTGTTACTATATACAGTGTTCTGGTTCTCTCAATATCAGTTCATGTAAGTCAGGAAAGACATCTTTTAGAACAGTGGTTCTCAACCTTCCTAATGCTGCAACCCTTTAATACAGCTCCTCATGTTGTTGTGACCCCCAATCATAAAATTGTTTTTGTTGCTACTTCATAACTGTAATTTTGCTACTGCTATGAATTGTAAATATCTGGTATGGAAGATGTATTTTCATTGTTTCAAATTGAACCTAACCCACAGGTTGAGAACTGCTGTTTTAGAAGGTATAACTTTAGCTGAGACTTGAAGAAAATTAGGAGGCAGAAATGAGGAGGGAGGGAGGGAGGAAGGGAGAGTGAGAGTGAGAGAGAGAGAGAGAGAGAGAGAGAGAGAGAGAGAGAGAGAGAGAGAGAGAGAGAGAGAGAGAGAGAGAGAGAGTGTACTCTGGGCATAGGCATGGGAGGAAATGCCTGGAGTTGAGAAATGGAGTGTCCAATTTGAGGAATAGCAAAGAGGCCAGTGTCATTAAATCACAAAGTACCTGGTAGGGAATGAGGCATAAGTAGACTGGAAAGGTAAGAAGGGGTCAGGTTTTTGTTTTCTTTCATCTGGATACAAAAATCAAAGTTCATTATTTAGATGGATCTTAAATATGCTAAGACACTTTGTATGAGTAGATAGAGGGCTTGTCTTATCTGGGTTCAAATCCCACTTCTGACACATTCATGCTCTAGACAATGATGACCTGCATTGACATAAGGTCTCCTCATCTAGGACCAATGAAATCACAGGCCCTGTCCCCATCTTCACCTCTATCCTCAGACATACTAGCAGAGAGATATAGACTTTGTATATTGTCCCCATACTGTTAATGATACTGGAGCTAGCTCCCATACTGTTCAGTTGGCTTTGCTTTGATGAGGAGTGCATCCCTAACTTTGTTCATACTTAAAGGAGCACAGGATGAATGGCTGAAAGAGGCCTTATATATCATCCAGTAAACTCCACTTAGTTTATAGATGAGGAAATTGAGGCCTGGAATGACTTACCTAAGGTCACAAAGACAGTAAACAGAAGAGGTGGGATTTATATCCAGGTCTTCTGGTTTCAAAACTAGTCTTCTTTCTATGCTATCTCTCATGGCAGTATCTGGTCAGTTGTCTTATTCTAATCACTATGAGAATCATGCAAGAGTATATGAGAAAAGCCTCAAAATTTTATATTTGCTAAGGTAGGTTATCCTTGTTCATTTCCATCCATATAAAGCAGGAAGCTGTCTTTGTTCCAAAATTCTCTCCCACAAAATTTAATGGGGATGAAAATCAGACAAAGTAGCATCTTACTCCAAAACTATTTTGAAATATTGGCATAATGTAGGCAATTCTTCTGTTTAAGGTAATCAGATCAAGTTTCTGTGAAGGATTTAAGGGCAGTGAACCAGAAAAAAAATGTTAATTGAGACTCATGATGTTTCATATTGTGTTTCATAGCATTTTAATGACAATCCGTTCTCACACAGCTGCCAAAATAATTAGTGAGCTCCCTGAGATCAAAGACTGTTTATTTTTATTTCCTTTTCTTTGTATCTCCAATGCTTAGCTCAGTGCCTAGAAGATGATATTTCAGTCATTTTTCAGTCATGTCTAACACTTCATGACACTATTTGGGGTTCTCTTAGCAAAAATACTGGAGCAGTTTGCCATTTGCGTCTCTGTAATGGCTCATTTTACAAATGAGGAAACTGAGACAAACAGGGTTAAGTGACCTGCCCAGGGTCACACAACTGCTAAGTGTCTAAGATCGGATTTGAACTCAGGAAGGTGAGTCTTCCTGAACCTAGGCCCAGCGCTCTATCCACTGCACAACCAGCTGCTCCCTAGAAAATAGTAGGGACTTAATACATGCCTGTTGACTGATTAATTGCCTAAGACACAGATCTGAATGTATCATTTCCTAGGTCAACCACTTTCTGAAACTTCTCATTACCTATAAGAAAAAAATACAAATTGTTTAGGGCCCTCTAACACCTGGCTCCAAACTATCTTTCCAACCTAATTTCACTCTACTGCCCTTTATCAATGGTCCCTGTATTTCAATCAAACTTGAGCCCTGGCTTTTCTCCTAACTCAACATTCCATTTTCTGCCTATATACATTCACACAAGCCATTCCTAATGCTGGGATGTATTCCCTCCTCACCTTTTCCTCCCAGAATCCTCTTCCCTCCAGGTTCAGCTCAGGTGCCATCTCCTGTGGGAAGCCCTCCTACATCTGCACCTTCTCAATCCCACCTCTCTCTGTTGTCTCTGTTCTTGATCTCGGTGATCTCTACATGATACCCACTCCTGCAAATGATCTATCTCCTCCCCATCCTCCACCCTCTAGATAAAAACTAAAGCGTATACTCTTGGAGAGTAGGAACTATTTCACTGTAGTAGTTGCATTCCTAGCAACTAGCATAGCACCTGGTACTTTCTGTTTATTTTAGATTTGTAACTTCATTAATGTAAGAAACTCCCAGGGAGAAAACTTCATCTACCAGTGCAGATTGGCAGCTCTTATCATCTTGGAGAATTATCTGGAGGTACAAAGATGGTTAAGCCATTTGCCCAAGGGCTCACAGCCAGCATGCATGAAAAGCAGAAAGTGACCCCCTAGGTCTCCCTGGCTCCAAGGCCTACTCTCTATCCACTAGGCCCAACCACCTCTCTTTGCTTGAAGCATAATAGTTCTTTAATGATTGGTCAATCGTTGATTGAGTAATGATTTTTTGTTGTTGTTGCTGAGTAGAATTGAGTCATTATTCTGTCTAGGGAAAAAAAGAGTAAAAACAAAGATAAAACTGTTATAGGGAAATATTACTGATGTGGTTTGTTGTTTTTTTTCTCTGAGTGGTTGAACACACACATGCACAGCTCAGGAAACATTTCATCCATCCAAATGTAACTGCTCCAGCCAGCACATTTTTTTATGATGAATCATTAAAAAATCAAAAGCCTAATCTACTATAAGCAAAGAACATGTTAACTATGTGCTTCTTCAGCAAAAACTTCCAAGCTATGAAAATTCCATGCAAACACTGATATTTTCCCCTGTGTGTAGTCAAATACATCAGAGCTGTTTATTTCTTGCATCCCATCTAAAGGATTGCAGTTATAATAATCATTTATTGTTATTGTTTATTCAGTTCAGCCATGTCAGACTCTGTGAAATCCCATTTGGGGTTCTCTTGACAGAGATAATAGAGTAGTTTGCCATTTCCTTCTCCAGATCATTTTATAGATGGAAGAAACTGAGGCAAACAGGATGAAGTGACTTGCCCAGGGTCATACATCTGATATATCTGAGTCTGGTTTTGAATTTAGGTCTTCCTGACTCCAAGCTTTGATGCTCTATCCCTAGCTGTCCCTAATGATAATAGCTAATATTTATATAACATCTACCATATTCCAGCTACTGTGCTAAGTGCTTTACAATTATTATCTCATCTAATTCTCCCAACCTCAAGAGACAGGTGTTATTATCCCCAGGTTTTACAGATGAGGAAATTGTGGCAGACAAGTCAAGGTGCTCATGGTCACACAGCTAGCTAGTAAGCAACTGAGGCTAGATCTGAACTTGGTTCTTCCTGATTCCAGGCCCAGCTCTCTATCCACTTGCACCTTCTAGCTGCCCATTTCACTGGGGGGTGCTCATTCTCAAAACATTGCAAATGAAAGAATCCTTCCTGGTTTTTTGCTAGTACTTCAGAGAAGGCGATTCCAAAACCTCCTCTGACATGTGTCAATCTGAACAATCTCCTCTGTCAGAAAAATTATTCCTTAGAGATAACCTTGGCTCCCCCATTGATGCAGGTTTGATCAGTCTCCTTTGAAAATTGAGAAGTCAGTCTGCATCTTATTCAAAGTGCCTTTGATATACATCCACTTTCACTTTTCTAGGGTAAAATTACTTGAGCTACTTTACATTTTCCTCATAAATCTTATGTTCCAATGTTTATCCATCTGTGACTCTATGAACCTTGTTCCAACTGTCCAAATTTTACTCATTTCTAGAGCCTGGACCATAATTCTTGAGTGAACCTCTAAGCAGAGGTTTACACGTCACGGTTTTTTTTACACAGCACTCCTGCTCCTGAGGTAAACTGACTTTGACTGCCAAGCACCATACTGCTAGTGTGTTCAGCTTGCCAGCCACTGTGACCCCTGGATCGAGTTCTGGCCAGGCTCCTTCCAGTTTGCATTTATTCAATTGTATATAATTCGGTGGGATTCAGTATGTCTTGTGTGGACATTTACCATTGTATCAGCAACACCCTAGCATACCCAAGGCAGCTGCTAGCATAGGTTCTTAGATCTGCTTTACTAAAGAAAAGCAACTCCAAATGGGTTAACAATCTTTCTTTAATCAAACAAACGTATCATTTACCTAGTTCAGGGGGAAAAATCAGCACCCTGAACTCTAGAGACTACAAA
>JAQQSW010014097.1:0-12178 GCA_028646575.1 Pseudocheirus occidentalis | reverse complement strand
CCCTGAACTAGGTAAACGATATGTTTGTTTGATTAAAGAAAGATTGTTAACCCATTTTGTGTTGCTTTTCTTTAGTAAAGCAGATCTAAGAACCTGAGCTAGCAGCTGCCCTGGGCTTGCTGATACAGAAAGCCATCCTTGGGGCAGCTAGGTGGCGCAGTGAATAGAGCACCAGCCCTGGAGTCAGGAGTACCTGAGTTCAAATCCAGCCTCAGACACTTAACACAAAAAAACTAGCCGTGTGACCTTGGGCAAGTCACTTAACCCCAACTGCCCTCAAAAAAAAAAGATTCAAAAAAAAAGCCATCCTTGAAGCTGGGAAGACCTGGATTAAAGACCAGCCTCTGATACATTCTGGTCTTGTAACCCTGGGCAAACTATTCAACCACTCAGTGCCTCAGGAAAAGATCATACATTGCAGAGGAAGTGCTACTCTGCATGAGCAGAAGGAGATTTCTCACTAAGAATTTTCTATGCCAATGAAATCACAAGGCCAGTCAGTCACTCTCCCTCTCCTCTACAGAGAGCTCACTGTGGGGACCACTAGGAGAGTGTAACAATAATGCAATATTTACAACACCCACAGTGGTTATGAATATACTAGTATACTTGTGAATCATTAGGTGTAACAGGCTCTCCACATGGAGGACAGAACCAAAAACCAGAAAACCGAATTCCAGAACCAGAAAGTCAAAGTCATTACAGCAACCATGAAGTTGGTACACATAGTTAATACAGTGAACACCCACATTCCCAAGCTTTCACAACAGAACAACTTCCCTAAAGCAGGGATCCTCCTCTCTTACTCATGGTAGCTCCTCAGCCTGGTTCTCAGAAGCTCTCAGCAGAATTTCACAGAAGAAAAATCTCAGCAGAAGCTCCCTTCTCAAAATCAAAATCACTTTTTCCTGCCTCCACACAGTTTTCTCCAAGAAGTTTTTCAAGAAGTTCCACAAGAAGTTCTGATTGTCCAGATTGTACATATCATTGCACTGCCCTTTCTAGCCATAATATTCTATAGATTTAGAAACCTCTAAGGTCTCTGTGTACAACCCTTCATTTTACAGATAAAGTAATGGAGATTCCAAAAGGTCACATAAAAGATCTGGGTCCTACAAGTCAGGGCCTTAGGTCCTACAAGGCAAAGTCCATCACTCTGCACCATACAGCAATGCAACATGGAGTAACTAATATGTTATTAGCTCCTCCCTGTTCCACCCCTTCCTGTTACATCAGCAATAGGGGTTCTTGCCTTCTGTTTCTTTAACAGAGGCCTGATATAATTAACTTGAAACTAAGTGCTAAGTACCTGTTTACTTGCCAATCAAAGGCATGGAAGATCTTCAAATCCCATTAGCATTACAGAGGGATAGCACTGTTGGAGATCAATATGGAATGATGCGCAAAGAGTTGTAAAATTGTGTATACCCTTTGACCCAGGAATACCACCATTAGGTCTGCTTCCCAGTGATCAGGGAAAAAAGAAAATAGCCTATATGTTCTAAAATATTTATAGCAGTTCTCTTTTGTGGTGGAAAAAACCCAGAAATTGAGGGGATGATCATCAATTGGGGAATGGCTAAACAAGTTGTAGTATGTGATTGTTATGGAATACTACTGTGCTATAAGAAATTATGAACTCAATGATTTTAGAAAAACACGGAAAGACTTGCATGAAATAATGCAAAGTAAAATGAACAAACTCAAGAGAATGTTGTATATGATAACAGCAATATTGTTCAAAGAGTAACTGTGAATGATGAAGCTTTTCTGAGTAATATGGACACACAAGTCAACTATGAGGGAATTATGAAGAAAAATGCCATCCACCTCCAGGTAAAGAATTGATATATGGAAAGCTATATGATATGGTTCCCTATATCTATCTATGTATGTGTATATGTATTGACACACATATACAAACACATATATACATATATATGTGCATGTATATATACACATATAATATATGTGTCCTTTTCTAATTCAGAGTTGCAAGGGAGACAACTTGAAACTCAAAATGTAACAAAAAATAAAATAAAATAACTATTTTTAAAAAGACATGATCTGGGCAGCTAAGTGGCAAAGTGAATAATAGAGCACCGGCCCTGGAGTCAGAAGGACCTGAGTTCAAATATTGCCTCAGACACTTAACACTTAGAATTGTGTGGCCTTGGGCAAGTCACTTAACATCAGTTGACCTGCCTTGCCCCCTCACCGCCAAAAAAAGACAGGTCACTGCCCTCATGGATCTAGGGTTATGGTCAAAGCTCAATATTTTATCAATCAACAAATAGTGATTGAGCACCTACCGTATGCAAAGCTGATGCTAGGTGCTAAGGGAAGACAATAAGTTTAGTCTCTGGCCTCAAGAATTTATAACCTAGCTACGGAATCAAGATACACATAATAAAAGCTGGAATTTCTGTATTCAGGGTTTACAAAGGTCTTTCTCAGTAGCCATCCTATGAGGCAGGTAGAACAAGTATGATTGTCTCCATCTTATAGCTGATAAAACTGAGGATCAAAAAAGTGACTAACTCAGGGTCTGATATAGTGGGGACTGGAACAAAAATGTGAAACCGAGTCCCCTGGGCGCTCTGCCAGTGACCTTTCCACTACCCCACCACTGCTTCCCATTCTATAGACAGAGAGATCCTCACATACCAGCAGCAATGGCAGCCCCAATCACACATGCTGCGGAGACTCTAACTTCTGAATTTCTGCCCTGGACCAGAACTTCTGCCAATAAGGCCATGAACCTTGCAGAGGGAAAGAAGAGTTCAGATCTGCCACCACCTCCCTGTTCCCCTCCTTCCCTCCCCCTCTGCCCATGCTATTTGCAGTCTCTCACCTCAGGGGCTAAAATTGGAAGCAAAAGTTGGAGGCAGCACTGGGGGCCCACAGGCCTTGGATCGGCTTCCCCTACTTGGGAACAATTCAGACATCTCCTGTTCCCTTGGCCCTATTCCTCCTCCCATCCCAGATTCACAGTTTGAGCTGGAAGTGACTTGAGAAGTCATTCTAGTCTAATCATATCATTTAAGCGGAGGCTTAGAAAGAAGAGGTGGTCTGCAGACAAGCAGGACAGCTCTGAAAGTGTGGCTTTGAAGGTATTGTTTGCTTAAAACAGAAAAAGCGAGCTCAAGAGAATGGAGATTCAAGGTTTCATATGTAATTCTCCTCTGTTCTTCTGTACTTATAGAAATGCTCATTTAATTTGGTGTTTATTAAAGCCAGAATAAAAGCTAAATTAAATTAATTTTTTAGAAGAAAGAAATGAGTTGCCCAAATCAACCTAACAGCTGCCTCCAAAATCCAAACCCAATCTTTTGCAATAATGCTCACCCTCCTCCACCACTCAATGTTTGCATTTTTGGTCAATCCATTCTGCCCATCCCTCTTTGTCCCCTAGGTCTCAGGAGTTTAGGCTTTAGAACTGGAAGGGACCTTAAAGATAATTTACTCCAACCTCTCATTTTACAGATGAGAAATCTAAAGCCCAGAGAAGGAAATGACTTGTACAAGGCCACGCAGTAAGAGGTAGAGCTAGAACTCAAATCCAGGTCTTCTGATGCCAAATCCAGGACTTTTTTGTTAAACAGGCTCCTGCCATCAAGTATGTCAAGGTGCCCCCTCAGTATGAGTTGGGGAAATTAGAAAGCAAAAAAAAAATATATATATATATATATATATATACATATATATATAAGGCATTCTTGTATTTAATCAAGAAGTTTTATATAGGAACTTGTCAAGCTATTCCTTTAAGCCTCCCTGGACTGGATTATTTGCACTGCCCTTTCTAGCCATAATATTCTATAGATTTAGGGACCTCTAAGGTCTCTGTGTACAATCTTTCATTTTACAGATTAGATAATGGAGATTCCAAAAGGTCACAAAAAGATCTGGGTCCTACAAGTCAGGGTCTCAGGTCCTACAAGGCAAAGTTCATCACTCTGCACCATACAACAATGCAACATGGAATAAATAAAATAAAAACCACCAGAGTGAGGAGACAGAAAGATAGACAGAGAGATAGAGACAGAGAGAGACAACAGTTGGCCAGGGTGGTTACCAAAGGCTTTCATGAAAGAGGTACAACTTGAACTGAGACTTGAAGAATGGGTAGGATGTATCTTGTATGCAACTATTTTTGCATATGTGGTTTCTTCCATTCGAATATAAGCTTCCTGAAGGCAAGGGCTATTTTGGGTTTTCTTCTGTATCCCCAGCACTAATGACAGTGCCTCATGCAGAATAAGCACTTCATAAATGCCTTTCCTAATCCTCCTTCATCCTAGTGCCTTCCTTCTGAGACTACACATAACTTAGCTTTTGTCTATCTGGATAGCACAGTTGTTGTTTTTTTGCCTCTTGTCCCCCCCCCCCCATTAGACTTGGAGTTCCTTGAGAGCAGGGATTATTCTGTGCCTTTCTTTGTGTTCCCAATGCTCAGCCCAGTGTCTGACACATGGTAGGCACTTCATAAACACTAGTTCAATGGTGTCCAATTCAAATAAAAACCTTCCTGTATTCAGCATGCTAATTTAGGAAGCTACAAATTGACATCATTTGTGAGGTGTTGCATTTTTATCAATTTTGTTGAATATTCTCCAGTTTACTAGCTGCTTATAACTTACAGGTGGAAAGTCTGACACCTTCATCAGCTGACTTGATTTGACTTGTGAAATAACTGGTTGATTGCAAAGAACCAAAGAAAGGTCTCCAGCACCTTGAGCAGATCTTAGATGATCAAGAACTCACGTGGACAAGTGTCTCACATGATTAGAAGTATAAATAAATCATGATCTCCATGAAATTCCCTATAGAGGCTAAATCATGGATGTATTAAAGTGTCAGAAAAAGAGCAAAACAAAAACTAGATTCGGAGTCAGAAGACTTGGTTTCGTGTCTCTGCTACTTATTAAGTAATTTTGGACAAGTCCCATCCACTTCCTTGAGCCTCAGTTTTCTCATCTGTAAAATGGGAAGAATCATCCATGGCCTGCCTCCCTCAGAGGGTTGTTGTAAGGATCAAATGGAACCATATATGAAAATAAAACACTTCAAAATGTTATACAAATGGCAGCTGCTATATTATTGTCTCTTCCTACATGCATATTGTCACCATCAGGTGCTAAGGGTGAGGCTGGTATTTTATCTTTATAGTTTTATCTTATATAAAGTGCTTAGCACAGGGCCTAGAACATAAGAGGCACTGTGTAAATGTTCATTCCCTTGCCTTTCCTTCTTTTGCCTTCTAGAAAAGGAAACACTCAGAAAGGCTTACCCAAGATCACACACACACACACACACACACACACACACACACACAAAACCAAGAATTGTCAGAAATAAGTTTTGGACCCATATCCCTCTTGATTCCAAATCCAGAACCCTTCATACTAAGCCAATTTAGCAAGCATGGTCCGAGAGCCAGTAGAGAAGTTTATCTACTCAGTAACTTTGTCCAAAGCTGATCTAATCCTGGGGGTTATAGCTACATGTATTAAAGGTACAGGATGGTTGAGAGAAGAGCAGGAGAGAATAATATTTCTGTATTGAATCAACATTTACTGGGGAACCCAACGTTTGCTTCCAGACCCCTGTTGCTGCCCAACTCAAGGGATACTAGTCTCACAATTTCTAAACGGTTCATCCAATGAACAGCTTAGAAAAGCAAGTGGTGGATATCCAAGGGGATATCCAAGTCCTTTCTATACCCACATCTACAAGTCCAGATGTGTTGGGTCCAAGAGTTCACTAGAAAGAAAATGTGGCTTAATGAAAGGAGCATGAGATTGGGATTAGGAGACCCAGGCACAATAACTCTGGGACTATCCAGTTGTGTAAATTTGAAGGTCATCCTCTCCTCTGAACTTCATTTCCTTCATCTGTAAAAAGAAGGGATTAGATTAGAAGATGTCTAAAGTCCTTTCTTTTCCCAATAGGCTATGATTCTATGATTCTCACTGGAAAGATTACAGGATAGAGGTAAAGTGCATGCATTATCCTGTCCCAGGTGTACTGCCTTCATATCTAACTCCAATAGTTTTTTTTTAATTAAAGAATTTTTCAACATACTTCATAGAATTATTCAAAATTAGGGCAAATATCCTTCATGGAGTAGGACGAAAATTAAAGAATAAGATCTGAACTAGCCTTACTCTTTTTTGTTAATACAAGAAATACTATGCCTGTTTTAGAAGGAGGACGAGGAGAAGGAGAAAGAGGAGGAAGAGGAGGGATCTAATTTTTCAACTTCTGGTAATTATTCTTTTAAATAAGGATAATAGCTAGCATTAAACAGCACTTTCAGGTTTGTAAACCTTATACATATCTCATTTGATCCTAACAACAATCCTTGGAGGTAAGAACTATTATTATCCCCATTTTATAGATGATAAAACTGAGACAGACAGAAGTTAAGTGATTTGCCCCCCCAGCGTCATCCATCTAGTAAATGTCTGTGGCAGAATTTGAACTCAGGTCTTTCTGATTCCAGATCAAGAACTCTACCCACTGCACTACCTATTGGTAGATTAAAAATAAAATCTCCTCAATACCTGACTTTTCCTATTTCCTGTGCTCCAACATTTGTTTTGGTAGAGACTCAATAGGAGTAGTGGTCATTTATAAGGACTGAAAGAGGAAATAGAGAGCAAGTCTGTACTACCTCAAAAAGTCTTTCATTCTTGTCCAGATTCAATTAGGAAGCCACATCATCACCACAATGAGTCACTGCAGGGCTATAAATAAGAGAAAGCCTACATGTTTACTATATAGGGCATCGGCATAGTGCCATCCCTTATTATGGTGATTACCATTGTCTTTATAGGCTAGCTAGGTTTTATTACTAGTAGGGTTGCTTCTAGGTGGTGAATACTTTGTCAACCAATAGAGAGTAGTCCTCTGGGAAGAAAAATATATAATGGGTGTCCCCAAAATCTTGGTTCAATCTTAAAGTATTAAAATTTAATTTTAATTAATATATATAGATTATAATATATATATATATATATATATATATAAAATGCTTAAGATTTGCAAAAGTGAATTCATTACAACATACCTGTAGGGGAAGTAGAAGTATTATTATACCCATTTGACAGATGAGAAAATTGTGTTCAGTACTTTTCCACTCAGAAAGGGAGTACTGAACTTGGAGTCAGGAGATCTAATTTCCAATTCTAGCTCTGCCATTTACCAGCTGTGCTAACTCAGGCCACTATCTCAACCACACTGAGCCTATTTTTCCTTTTCTGTAAATACAGGTGAGAAAAAAACACTCGATTTGGAGTCAGAGGGCTTTGGTTATGAGAAATTTGCTTGAGATTTGTGTTGACTTTTTTTTTAATTTAATTACTTTTTAAAAGAATGGTGAAGCAAGGGGATGCCCCTCAACTGGGAAATGACTGAACACATTGTGGCATATGATTGCAATGAAATACTATTGTGCCATATGAAATGATGAGATGAGGGGCCACTAGGTGGGGCAGTAGATAGAACACTGGGCCTGGAGTCAGGAGGATGTGAGTTCAAATCCAGCCTCAGACATTTAACATTTATCAGTTGTGTGAACTTGGGCAAGCTACTTAACCGCAATTGCCCTGCCTTTCCCCTCCAAAAAGCAGAAAAAGAAAAAGAAATGATGAAGTGAATGGAGAAAAACATGGCAAGATCTATATGAACTGATGCAGAGTGAAGTAAGAACTAGGAAATCATTATGTACAGCAGTGTTGTAAAGATGATCAACTGTGAAAGACTTAGCTACTCTGATTGATACAATGATCCAAGATAATTCCAAAGGACTCATGATGAAAAAAATGCTATTCACCTCCAGAGAACTGATAAACTCTGAGTTCAAATTGAAATATAATCTTCTCATTTTTTTGCAATATGGCTAATATGGAATATGTTTTGCATGATTTTGCATGTAAAATTGATATATTTCTTGGCAGGTGGGGAAAGGGGAGGGAGGGAGAAAATTTGGAACTCAAAATTGAAAAAGAAAAGAACGTTTAAAACATAGAAATAATTTTTAGAAAAAAACATTTAATCACTTTTAATTTGAGGAAGGAATCAATGTATGTCTCTAAATGCCTACCTGTCACTTAAAGGAAACCAGTAGGTGAGTATTGCTTTGGAAGAACAGCCTAATCTGGACTAGAAGGAGTTTTGACCCAGGAGGGTGAGATTCTGAGGTCTGAATCTCCCAGTCTGTCCACTAGCCTAGAACCATCCTGACTCTGAAGATAGTCTGGCTGGCCACTTACAAACATTCCTTTGGGTATGGTTTTCATGAAAAGGGCCATAGTCCAAGTGACAAAGAATCCTGGAACTGGCAGGTTCAGCTTCCAGCCATTTCAGGCCAGGCCAGACCAGTCACTCAGCTTTTGCTTCAAGGGAGGGGAGGTTAAATGAGAATGAGAGACAGAGAGACAAAGACTGAGACAAAGAAAGACTGAGGAAGAAACAGGCAGAGAAAGCAACAGCTACAGCTTGATTCCCTTCTATAGGCTAACCTAAAAACGTAAGGAAAGAAGATGAAATTATCAGTGGCTATGAGAACTTAACTACTCTGGGGAAAACCTCCTCTACTTCTCTAACTGCCCTCTTTCCTATTATGGCATGGCTCTAGCTGTAATATGGTCTACTGGCAGAATTCATCATAAAAATCAACTTGACATGTTGTAGTAGTTTAAGTTCTAGCGGTTCTCAACCTGTGGGTTATGTTCAATTTGTAACAATGAGAGTACATCCTGCATATCTGATAGATTCCTAACAGTAGCAAAACTACAATTATGAAGTAGCAACGAAAATAATTTTATGGTGGGGGCTCATCACAACATGAGGAACTGTATTAAAGGGTTGTGGCATTAGGAAGGTTGAGTACCACTGTGTAGGTAGAGGGGAAAGAGGTGGAATAGTGAAAAGAGAATTCAGTCTCAAATTTTAAGTAGAGTCCTGATTCTCACTCACTGCAGTTGTCACCTTGGACAAGTCACCCTCTCTGGAATTTTTTTTTTTTTATTCATCTCTGAATCATCTGACTCTGGGATTTTGTGCTTGACTGGGATGGGGGTGGAAAAAAAAACAGGAAAGAGAACTTCTCTGTTGGAGGGAATAGTGCCATTTAGTGTGTTCTGCCATTGGCTGATTTAGGGTCTCCATCCAATATCACCACCAGGAAAAAATTCCCCCCAAGTACAGCATGGTAAGTCTGATTTCCCCCTGATGCCTATCAAGCAGAATGTTACCTATCACCAGAATGTCACCAGAAGAGTCACATTTGGCAGTGGTCAAAAAGGAAAGGAAATTTCTGCAGCAAAACTGCCCCAACCCACAATTCATATTCCCCCCCCTTTCTTGCAATGCGGTCTCCCTAACATCTTTCTCCCTCTCCCCATTATCTCTTTTCCCTATTTCTTGTGCCCTAATAAATTCCTTATCCAATCTCTTTCCCCATTATCTCTCACTCCAATAATGTTATTTCTTCCTCCCATCTGTCTCTCTCTCTAGCTGCATCTCTGTGTTTCTGGCTCTCTTCCTCACATACATACTGTACACACACACACACACACACACACACACACACACACACACACACACACACACTTCCAAATCAGGCTTGATTATATCTCACCCTTCTGCTGAAGAAACACTTTTGTAAACCACCTTAGAATTCTAGAGAAAAAGGAATAACTAAGAAAACCAGAAGAAATCTATCTAAAGGCGATAGTCTAGTACAGGGGTTCTTAACTTGGGGGCCCCAAACTAATTTTTAAAAATATTTTGATAACTGTATTTCAGTATAATTGGTGTTCTTTATAATACTATGTTCATTTCAAAACATTGCTCTGAGAAGGAGTCGGAGATTTCACCAGACTGCCAAGAAGGTCCGTGACACATGAAAGGTTAAGCACCCCGATTCTTTATTTTACAGATGAGCAAAGTGAGTACCAGAGACAGGGAGGGAGTGATCCAAGGTAGCCCGGTTAGAACAGGAACGCGGCTAGGTTTCCCCGGCACCACGTTGCTTGCCTCTCAGGCTCACTACTCTGACACATTTTCGCTGCCACCCGCGATGGCCCTCCTCCTCATCTCCCCACGGTCCAGCGCCCCAGCAGCGTTGAGCTTTTGCTATCCCTTCAGCGGGGGAAGGGCAGGCGGTGAAGGAGCGGAGGTGGGAAAGGCTCTGCGAGTGACCCAGAACGGAAAGACTCCAGTCTGGGTCCTAATGCGGGTGGCGTCTCCTTTGACAGGCAACGTTTGGGGACAACAGCGGAGACAAGAGATAAGGTAACATACCAGAGCAGATTTGGGACGCTCACACAGATACCTCCCACTCCCAACAGGAAACTGGGAGCTATTTAAGAGACCCTATCGATTACTTTATCTTTCTCAGTAGAAAGCCTCTTGTGGAAAGACAAAAGATGTTACTCTTCTGTGATAGGAGCCGACAGGGTACAAAAATACAAACCGCATATAAGCGAGAGACACCCAGTGAAAGCCCCCAAAGCAGACAAAGTGCAGATTTATGCCGAAGTGGCCATGAAGCACAGGCCCGTTTAGGGAGTGCATTTTTATTACATGTGCCCGTGGTGTCGCAAGCACCATTAAAGCGCCCGGCTTGGCAGAGTTCAGACTTCGGCGTGTTTCTGGTTTGGTTAAAAGGTACAGGACGCGTATTGCCCCATTTTCCTGCTTCTCTCTCTTTCCGACTAAATGTTCTCGTCGGTATCACTGTTTTTGTTTTTATAACCATTTCACTTCTATCCCTTCGCTAATTTCCCATCTTTAAGGTGTCCACAACCAGCTAACAGAGAAACACGCCCTGCTCAGAGTCGCACATAGAAGAGACAAAGTAGAAAAAGAGGCGACGGCGGGTCACACCGCCCTGAAGTGTTGAAGGTCTCCTCTGGGTTGCTTCTGTGCGCCATGGACCAGGGGGAGGTCCAGTCCCACGGGCTCAGCTGAAGAGAACAGAGCGTTGATAGCCCAGGCTCCGTGGCCGGCGGTAGGCGCGGCGGGACCAATCCCAAGGCTCCCTCCTAATTATCTGCCCTGGGAAGCCGCCAGCTAGACCTGCAAGGGCTGCTGGAAAATTCACAGTCCTGACTTGGGGGAAAGTTTGGGCTTCCTGGACTTCGCGAAGAATTCCCGCTGCCCAAGACCCTCGCTTTACCCCTACCTAAGTAGATGTGTTCTAGGAATAAATAAAACCAATAATAAAGATACTCATGTATGGATATGATTATACACACTTTTACCCCGCTTCTACCACTCCTATGGACTCATCTCGCTTCTGTCTTGAAGATCACCCGATTTTTCCAGACGTGACCTCCAGGAAAAGGGAATCTGAGCGCCGGCCAGCTCTCTGCTTTTCGGTTCCGTTTCCACTGGAGATCGTTTCTCCTTTTCTAGGTCCAGACCTGTTACTTTAAGTTGCTTCCACTTATTAAAAGTAGGTGGTGGTTGTTTTTTCTTTCTTTTTTTTTTTCCCCCAGCAACTACCCGAGGGTAACAAAGCAAGGTCGGAGAAATGAACGCGAAGTGCAAATTCTCTGCCTGGAAGAAGGTTGTGGGGACTAGACTCTCCCGCAGCCAGGAGAAAAGTGAAGGAGACCGACTTCAAAGTGAGGGCACCGGCGACTTGTTGGCCACCCTCTGCCCCAGCCTGTAACCCGGACAGAGCCTTCGCTTGGAGCCCCAGCCCCAGGAGAAGAAAGCTCAACGGTGGGGAATGATAGTATTGGGATTATTATATAACATATTATAGGATTGTAGGATTTAAAGCTGGAAGGGGCCTTGAAATGTTGATCCACTATAATGCATGCGTTTTAATATACATAGTAAAATAATAAAGAGCGTATAATCTTCCTCTAAGGCGCTTCTTGAGGTGGAGCTGACGGTGCGAGCTAAAGCTCGGCTAGTGGAGCACAGGTCTGACAGGTCCAACTGAACTGGAGGGCTGAGAACGATTGACCAGACTAGCTAGAAGGCTCATCGGAAGAAAAGGTCGCCATGCAACCTTCTACTAAGATGTGGGAGGTACAGATCCTGGTGAGGCCGAGAGAAAGCACATGCCGATAAAATCGCAGGCCCCTTGAAATATTTGATTATATCAAGATATACATATATGACATGTTAATGCTACAGGGTGTCCCAAAAG
>JAQQSW010014096.1:0-12178 GCA_028646575.1 Pseudocheirus occidentalis | reverse complement strand
TGTGCATGTGTATGTGTCACCTCTGCAGAGGAGGAGGGCGGGTGTGTGTGTGTGCGTGCATGTGTATGTGTGTGTATGTGTGTGTATGTGTGCGTGTGTGTGCGTGTGTATGTGTGTGTGCGCGCACGCGCGTGTGTATGTGTGTGCGTGACCTCTGCAGAGGAGGAGGGCGGGTGTGTGTGTGTGTGTGTGTCACCTCTGCAGAGGAGGAGGGCAGGTGTGTGTGTGTGTGCGTGCTCCTGTCTCTTCTGGGGGCCAGGCTTGCTCTTAGGAATGCGGTAACTTCTCTTTCAATCCTTTTTGGGCGTACAGTCATCCTATGTCCCATTTCTTTGGCTTGGCTCACTCAGCTTTTACCTATCAGTGTATATAAACATATAAGTATGCGTTGTCCTCCCCCAAAGGGTGCAAGCTCCCTGAGAGCGAGCTGTGTTACTTTCCTATTTCTACCTCCAGCACTGAGCACGGTGTTTGGAATAGAATAAGCCTCAATAAATGCTCCTTCCTTCCTTCTTTCCTTTCTTCCCTCCCTCCTTCCCACTTGAGTGGATGGCGGCACCAGCAGGTTGAGCCCACTTGCCCGGGGCATCTGGCTAGTAGAACCGGACTTTGATCCACTTCTTTCTGACTGTGAGGCCAGATTTCTACCCACTCCACCAGACTGCCTTCCAAAGCTCCTCTTACTGATTCAGAATTTACCCATTTCCACACTATCTCTGAAAAAATGTTTTTAATATTTTTTTAAGTTTGCTAAGCAAACCAACAATCTAAATAGACCTGAAGGGGAATGCTCCAAGTACAAGAAGCAGCTCTTTTGTCATCTTTTTTGAGGGGCAGAGGGGGCTCTCCTTTGCTATCTAACCAGGTCATACAAGGAAAGACTTATGGTTTATCCCCAGGGCACTCCACTGTGAAAAATTCCCTCTACTGACTGGAGAAGCAAGCCCTTCCCAGAGGAACCTAGAGATTAAGCAACTTAATGACACTTACTAAGTGGCAGAGGTGGGTTTCTGACGGGAAGCTCAGCTGTGCGTCCAGTAGACCCTTCCTCCATTCACTGAAGATCCTGGGAGCAGGAAAGGCTCCTCTATCTACGAGTCAAGGGTCTGTGAGCTGGATCCCCACCCACCCAAGAGAGGCTCCAAAGTGAAGCGGGCCAGGGGTGGGACGGCACAGGAAAGGTTAAGAACCTAGGCTCCAAACGGTGGGTCCTGACTTCCTCTGTCTGTTAATGTTCTCTCTCACTTTCCAATAAACTCTGCATTTGCTTCCCAGATACTTTCTATCTACTCGTGTGCCCCCAGGCACTGGTGTCTGTAACTGTTGCTCAGCACATACTAAATGATGAAGATCGCAGGATCATCTCCTAGACTCTGATGACAACGGTTTTTCCCCTCCAACATCAGGGGCTCAGTCCACAGAAGCCCTGAACCACAGACAGCTCTCCTAAACCAGAACACAAGGAAAGAGAGGGGAATAAACAGAACCCCCTGCTCACGGCTCTCAGAAAAGTCCCCAAAGGGAGGCGTGCTCAGGTCATGGCAAGTCTATCCCTGAGATTCCACCAGCAGCACCCTGGCTCAGCCTCCAAAAGCACTCCACTGGACTGAAGTCATCAGGAGTCCATCGAGGTCCCCCCCAGCCCTGGCTCCAGCAGGCAGTTGACAGGTCTATGAGAGTTCGGCCAAACCCTGCCCTGGAATGAATCTCTCCCCAAGAAGGGCAGCGGAGATGGAAGGAGAGACGAGCACAAAAATCATTCTTCCTTTCTCCCCACTCCAGTAAGCCTGGCCCATTCCCCTTAATTCCAGGGCCTTCCCTCTGTGAATTAATTCCTCTTTATCCCATCTATAGCTCAGGTAGAGAGTGTGAAGGACTACTGGGGGCGCCTTAGTGCACAGAGCACGGGCTTGTAATCCAAAAGACTCATCTTCATGAGTTCAAATCTGGCTTCAGACACTTAGCATCTATGTGACTCTGGGCAAGTCACTTCACCCGGTGTGCCTCAGTTTCCTCACCTGTAGTGAGCTGGAGAAAGAAATGCCAATGCACTATAGTATCTTTGGCAAGAAAACCCCAAATGAGTGAACGGAGCACTAGCCCTAGAGTCAGGAGGACCTGAGTTCAAATATGGCCTCAGACACTTAACACAAAAGACTAGCCGTGTGACCTTGAGCAAGTCACTTAACTCCAACTGCCCTACCTCCCCCCCTTCAAAAAGAAGAAAAAAAGCCCAAATGGGGTCAGGAAGGGTCAGACACAACCAACAGGACTGAAATGACTGAGAAGATGGGCTGCTAGTCGCCCAGGGGCTGGGACTTGTCTTCTGTCTGTTAGAGGCTCCTGGGTGACACAGCGGATAGAACTCACGCGTAAAAACTGACCTTGGACTCAGGAAGACTTGAGTTCAAATGCAGCCTTGGAACTTACTAGCTACAGGACGCTGGGCAATTCAGTTAATCTCAGTTTCCTCAACTGTAAAATGGATAATAATGCCCCCTCCAGTGCAGGACTGTAAGGATCAAAGGCAGTGATGTCTGTAAAAGCTCTCGGCATGGTGCCTCGCGCCTGGGAGGTGTTGAGTAAATGCTCATTCTCCTCTCCCTTTCTCTGTACTCCCAATGCCCAACCAGGTGCCTGGCACACGGAAAGTCCTTAAACGCTTTACTGACTCAGCTCGAGCAGCTTCTAAAACAAACCTGGGAACATTAAATCAGTCAGCTGAGGAGCTGCTGCTGGGGATTGTTTTTTAGGTAATGCTACAAGATGAGTACTTGCAAAGAACACAGCACTCAGCACCCAAGGACCTGAGTTCACATCTCGGCACACCACTTATTAGATGTGTGACCTTAATAGAAACGCCTCAACCTCTCTGGTCCCTGAGTTTTCCTTGTGTAAGACAGGGAAAGAGGGCAACACTTGCATTGTCTACCTCACTGGGTTCAGTTCAATAAATCATGGAGTATTTATTAAAGGCCAGCTGTGAATTGGGCACTGTTCTAGGCACAGTGGTCATACAAAGCCAAAGAAAACGAAACAGATTCTCTCCTCAAGTAACTTACTGTTCCTTTGGGAGCTGTGGGAAAGGAGACTTGAAGAAATGGGAGCACTTTCAGCCTCCAACAATCAACATTTTGATGATGCTTTAAGTCTGTCCCTTGGGAGGCAGGATGTGTGTGTGTGTGTGTGTGTGTGTGTGAGAAAGAGAGTGAGAGTGTGTGTGTGTGTGTGAGAGAGAGAGAAAGAGAGAGTGTGTGTGTGTGAGTGTGTGTGCGTGAGAGAGTGTGTGTGTGTCTGCACACACGTGCATGCACACGCAGGGGGAAAAGGGCAGGAAATTGTGGACATGAGTCTTGTCTTGAAAGGTACTAGGATCTTTTGCCTACCAAGAGCTTGCTTAAAGATTTGGGCAGTCTAAAAAAATGAGACATATCTTAGAAAACCAAGGCTTTTAAATCAGGAAAATATATACATATAATATACAAACATATTCATATTTATGCATACATCTTTTCCCCCATAAGTCATGGCTAACCACAACATGGCATAATTGTGGACAAACAGGGACCTCTCCCAATGACAGAGATAGCAAAAGAACCCTCATTTCCAGCAGAAACATCTGGCCTGTACAGGTACTAGTAAGAGCTGGTTTTCCAACCTTTCAGGCCTAAATCACTTCCTGTAGGGAAGCCAACAACGTGGACTCTTTGCATTTAGTTCTATGAAGTTATTCCTTATTACATTTGGGCCAACTCTGCACCATCAGCATCTTTTCAGATTTTGATTCTGTCCTCCGGTGTAACAGTAATGTTAATTATTATTATTATTAAAAAAGATGTGAACAAAATCCTATTGAGGGAGAGGCCCGAAGTGAATGAAGGCTCTCTGGGTCTTATGCTCTTACAATTCCTGATCCCCCGGTCAGTTCTGACCTAATCCCATTTTGTTTACAGCTCTCTTAGAAGACAGGGCTTCCAGGGGGAGATAAAGTCCTTGCCTATGTTTCAGTTTCTCTTTTTTACTTTTTAAGCAAAAATCTTAGCAGAATTTGGGGAAGACCTGTTTATTAGCTGCTGAGATTACTGGCATCACCCCTAGGTGATGCTGTAACATCAGAGATGGGCTTGGGCTAGAGAAACCAGAAAAGGCTTTCCAAGTTACCGTGAAAGATTTTTCTTATCTCAGAATGATCCCAACAGACTAGCACTGCCAGATATCCAAATGGAGTCTAAAGCAATAACTGTAAAAAACTGTCTGGCCCTAGAAAAAAAATAAAGGAATTGGGTGCAACCTCAGTGGGTGAGAAGGTCCCCACATGCCACAGAGTCTAACTGGTACCTGAACCACCATCCGTCCCAGCAGCAGCTCCCACAGTCAACCAGCTTCTCCCTGAAGCGCTCAGCAAGGGGCAGCCCGGTCAGCCTTGGAATAGGGCTAATGCTGAGGACATTTTTATTTTATTCTAGGACAGGAGAATTTAGTAATATTACATTATTTCTGCAATTTCTCTCTAAGTATTACTGGAATCCGTTAAGAATCACTGAAAACGTATATCTATTTGAAAACTGTTTCTTGCCAGCCACTGAACCCCAGATCTGACTTAAGGTCTATCTTTTACAGCCTTTGACAGAATCGGCCACCACCTTCTCAAGTTCCTGTGGCGGCCAAAAATGAAATTCAGAGCAGTTGGGGTGACTTCTCTCCAAAAAGGGGGCTAAGACAAGTCAACCAGTATTTATTACATATCTGCTATTGTGTGCCGAGGCACTAACTCTGCTAAGTGCGCATGTCTGAGCTGGGGAGTGCAATATTTGTTCAGCCAAGGCGGGTAACGTCCAATGTAGCCTATGGGACTGGCTAATGTTGACTCTTCAGCATTGAGCACAGCACAGGTAAAGAATCTTGTTAGGTGTGAGTAACATACCCAATTCCATTAGACGCTAAGCTCCTTGAAGGCAGGGACTATCTTTGCATCCCCAGTACTTAGGGCCCAGTCCCTGGCACATAGTAGGTGCTTCATGAAAGCTGACTGATTGATCTGACAGTCTTGACTCTCAGCCTTAATCTCTCGGAGACAACTCCAGGAGACTCTCAATGCTTTTCACCATCTCGTCCTCCCCCTCCCCAGTTATGGGTGCCCCCCTCCAAAGACAATTTTCTATTCGCTTTGTACATACCCTACTTACTTCTCTGCACTCGTGTTCTTTTCCTTAAGGTGGAGGTCAACAAAGGAGAAGGAAGCGAGCATTTATGAAGGGCTTTCTAGCATCGGGCATCACGGGAAGGACTTTGCACCCCTGACAGGGAGCTGCCAGTGTTATCTCCATCTACAGATGAGGAAACTGAAGCAGATGGACATTGTCACAGCAACCCTTGAAGGCTAGGGCTGTGATCCCCATCTTACAAATGTGGAGACTGAGGTAGACAGAAGTTATTCACTTTTACAGCTGAGGAAATTCAAACAAACTAGGCAGACCTCGAGGGAGCATTATAGCGCTGAGAATACTGGGCCTGCAGTCAGGAAGACTCGTCTTCCTGGGTTCAAGTCCAACCACAGACACTCACTAGCTGTGTGACCCTGGGCAAGTCACTTAACCCCATTTGCCTCAGTTACCTCATCTGTAAAATGAGCTGGAGAAGGAAATGGCAAACCAGTCCAGTGTCTGTGTCAAGAAAAGAGTCAGACAAGACTAAAATGACTGCATGGCATAAAAAAGTCAGCTAAATTTAATTAATTCCCACAAGCTCACACAGTCAGCAAATGTCTAAAGTCAAATCTGAACTCAGATCTTTCTGACTTGGGGTGGCTAGGTGGAGCAGCGAATAGAGCATCAGCCCTGGAGTAAGGAGGACCCGAGTTCAAATTCAGCCTCAGACATTTGACACACTTACTAGCTGTGTAACCTTGGAAAAGTTACTTAACCCCAATTGCCTTGCCTTTCCCCCTCCAAAAACACCAGAACAGCTCTTCCTAGCTCTGGGCCAGTGCTCTAACCACTGTACCAACCAGCTACCTTAATAAAGAAGCCTTTAGTAGGCACTATGCTAAATGCCCAGAATACAGACAGGCAGAACCAGGGGCCTGCCCTCCTGAGCTTACATCTAAGAGGACAGCTGGCGAGCTTCTGGGGGGCCAGGGATCCCTGCATTTTGGTGTCTGCACCCCCAGGGGCTGGCACAGAGTAGCAGCTGCTAAATTGGTGCTGGTTGAACTGGAATCAACTGAGAAAGGTACAGCCCAGATACACCCAACCATGTCTTTACAACTCAAGGGGATTTTGTTGTTGTTGTTAATTAGTCACAGCTCCTCAGGCTAATGGTTATGATCAACTCTGAGCTATGGACCAGAATGGAATCAAAGAGACATTCTAATTAGGGTCAATCCTTGGGAAAACTTTAAAAAACTCTATTAAGATCCACTTTGAAGGGCCCCACTTAATTACTGTTTTCAGTTGGAATTCCCAAGGGGAGAATTTTTAAGTCAACCAAGAAGGCAAGGCAGCCTCATAGTATGAAATCAGGGGACCTGGATTCAAATCCTGCCTTAGATATTTACCATGTGTGTGACAAAGTTACCTCTCTGGGCCTCAGTTTTCTCAGGTGTACAAAGAATGGAGGTGGACTAGATGGTCTTTCTAGACCAAGAGTCATACTTCTTTTTTGGGGGGAAGAGAGCGAAGAGTACAAAGAATGTGTGTTTTGTTATCTTTTGGACATCCTGTGCACGTCAGACTTACTCAAATGTTAAGCCTGGCCAGCAGAAATTTTCTGGGCTTTGGAAGGAATAAAATCTATTCTACAGATAACACAGAATTATTACATATGTAAATTAGATCATATATCTATGCATTTGTTATCTCCAAAGAGGAGAAAGTGTGGCTCACCTTACTTCTTTGCAGAAGGCAGCAGTTGCGGGTCTGGAGCTCTACATCATGCCTGGGTGCCAGGTTGGTTTTAATTTTCCTAAACTCCCATCCCTCCCCTTGACTTCCCCTTTGTTACATGGAATGGTTCTCTAGGCAAGGCTTTGCAAATGTGACTTAAAAGCAAAATCTATGAATAACTTTTGATGGATAATATATTTCTATTTTTTGATAATTCACCTTCATAAAGCGCTTTGAAGTTGGCCAAGAACTTCACTTTTCATCTTCATGTTACATTCCTTTTATATTTGATGAAACTGAGGCTGACAGAGTGATTTGCCCAGGGTGGGCCAGCTAATAAATTAGTCTAAGGGCAGAATTCTAACTCAGGTCTTCCTGACTCTCAGTTCAACCTTCTGTCACCCTCCCTATGCTACTTGAATAACTTCCTAACCTCCAGATCTACTCTTTGCCCCACCCCCATTTTGCCTCTAAAAGGCCCCCATTCAGTTAGTTTTTCTGTTGCCTCAATTCCACCCTACTGATGATCCCAGGCCCTGGCCCTGAATGATGGCTAGCTGAAATGCTGCTGTAGCCCTAAAAAGAGGTCCCCTTAGGCCACCAGAATCTGTCATTTACATTTATGCTTGGAAGCACAAAGGGCCCAGAGTCAGAATCCAAGGGCGGGGCCTTTCATTTTCTCAACCGAAGCATGTGTGGTTGAAAACTCCAGTGTCTGTCAAACCACTGATTTCCCAGGTCTCTCTGGGGGAACCCCAAGCTGTCCCCTCTCTGTCCTGTGTGAATTCTAGGCTGTAGCCTTTTCTAGGGGAAGTGGAAGAAGCAGAAGTACCACAAGCCATGGTTCCTCTTAAGAAAACCCATCTTAACCTTCTGGACTCTCTCTCATTCCCTGCAAAGGAAGGTGTCCAAGTGCAAGCTTGGCTGTCCTCACTCAGAGGCTAGGTCCCTTTAATAAACCCTCCTAATAAAAGGATCTTTTTCTGTAAGTTTGGATTCAGTCAAACGGCTGCACCTGAGGACCTAGAAGGCCACATGCGGTCTCGAGGCTTGCAGGTTCCCTACCCCTGGAGTGGGAAAATGCCATTAAGCCATGGATTCTTCTCACTGAAATCCAGTCTAGGGGAATGTAGGAAACTGTCACTATTTCTAGAGCTTAAAAATTCATCAGCAATATAAATTTTACTGCTTGGATTTGCCAAGATCTGCCCCCTCCAAAATCAGACAATGAATCTATTCTAGCAGATAACTAGATCGGTATTAATTAGCAATAGTAAATAATAAATTGGTGAAGAGCTTGAGCGAATGGAAGGTCCCACTCCAGGACCATACCTCAAGGAGATGGACAGCAAGAAAAATAACCCATGTGTGAAAATGTAGGCAGAAGCAGCAGGGGGAAAAGCAGAAAGCTGAAAACAGCGAGTACCCAATGCCGCTCTCTGTCTTTGGTTCTCGAAGAGGACCAAGACATGGGGAGGTGATGCCATGACAAGCAAATGGACTGGATGTAAGTGACGGAGGACCACGCAAGGTCACCAGCCTCCCTCTCTCCTCCAGAGCGGTTGGGGCCAGTGGCCAGATACAGATCAGGACAACTGGAGACAGCCCAGGGTGCAATGGGCCTATTCAACCTAAGGTCTAGAACGTGTCTGATTAATTTAGGGTATGACGGTGGGCACGATAGGAACATCATCGAATACTGATACATCCTAAGGAATGATGAATATGAGGAATTTGGAGAAACTTAGGAAGGACATTATTGCGCACTGACTCACCTCTGTACATGGGCAGTTAGGTGGTGGAGTGGAGAGTGGCTTCAAGGCCCTCTAGGTCCTCAAGCACGGCCCTCTGACTGAATCCAAACTTCACAGAACAAATCCCCTTCATCAAAGGATCTGTTCCATAAAACTAGGATTCAGTCAAAAGGCCGCACCCACCACAGTATCCCCACCCTGGACAGGGCTGGAGTCAGGAGGCCTGAGTTCAGATTCAACCTCAGACACTAGCTGGGTGAGCCTGGGCAAGTCACTTCACCCTATTTGCCTCAGTTTCCTCATCTGTAAAATGAACTAGAGAAGGAAACGGCAGATATCTCTAGTATTTCTACAAATAAAACTCCAAATGGGATCGCGAAGAGACACAATCAAAGCAAGTGAACAAATCTGTGTATATGTCCACTACACACACACACACACACACACACTGCCAGCAATATTAGCTCCTTGAAAACAGGAGATGTTTCATTTCTGTCTTTGCCTTTGACTCCCCAGGGACCAAGCCCACAGTGGGTGCTTACTAAATTGTTCGTTAGATTAAATGAAAGACTTAGATGGACAAACAGACACAGAATACAGAAAGCAGAGCCATAGGAACAAAGACCCCCCAGGGCTATAGGCTTACACAGACACTACCTGGAGAGGCAGCTTTAGAAACCAGCGGCCAGATGGCAGCGGTCAGCCGATGGCACCCAACGGCCAGGCCCTTTCCTCCTCTCTGCCCACATCTGGTGGCGCCCAGGTGGTCTTCGCATCAGAGTGGGAGCCCCTGAAGGCAGGGCCACTGTTATGCCCAGACCTTAGCACAGTGTTTGGCACACTAAGTGCTCACTAAATGCTTGGTGACTGACAGATTTCTCCTAACAACGACCTAATAATATCCCTAATTTTAAAGTCATTTTTGACAGGTTACTTAAGGGAGCAATTTATAAAGGGGAGTTTCTTTGATTATTTGGGAGGGAGGGGAAGCATCTGTTCTGTCAAGACAAAAATTTTTCAACAAATTTAAAAATTTTACAATAACAAAAACAAGAGAGACAGAGATTTGACAGATAAGACTAAGGAGAGAAGTGACATTTCCCCAGGACTTTGTTTGTAAAGCACTTCCCATCATCTCACTGGGTCCTTCCTATGAGAGGGGTACGGCAGATATGCTTATGCCCACTTTACAGATAAGGAAACATTAGGTCAAGCCACTGAAGTGATTCTCCAGTCTCACAGGCAGTTAAGTATAGAAGTAAGATTCAAACCCAGGCCTTTCCTTACTCCAGCTGCAGCCATCTTCCACCCCCAGCACCCACAGTTTCATCAGCCTGTCTTGGTCCCAAAGAGCCCCATCTCGAACAAAATTCCTGACCTATGTGTGGTTTACCATTGAGAAATTCAAACCTCTGTCCCTAGGATATGGGGTGTCCCAAAAGTTTTAGGGCAGTTACAAGCTATTAATTAAAGCTTGAAATAGGAAAACTCAGCAACCAGGAGCCAACGGCATATTAGCTCCTCCCCATCCCTCATTTTTTTTCCCTTTCCAATAATATCTGGGACTCAGTTTCCTCATCTGTAAAGTGAGAAGACTGGTTCCTCCCAACTCCAACAATTTATGAACCCATGATGTTTGCAATCAATCAAGCAACAAGTATTTATTAAAGCTCTCCTGTGTGCCGAGTAAGGGGCTACCAAAAGACAATGAGGATGGGTGGTCTCTGACCCCAACGAGCTGGCATTCTATTGGGACAGACAAAATCGACAGAAGGCTCTGGGGTTTGGGGGAGGGAGAGAATCAGCTTGAGCGGGGCCTTCTCTGTGGCAGGGCTCAGGTGAGATAAGGGGGTGGGGCTCAGGTGAGGTGGGGGGCTGGGACGCAGGCGAAGCCAGGAGGGGGCGCTCTCAGGCCAAGCTGCTTTCTTTGAAATAGCTGGAGTTTAAATCCAAGCCCAGGCAGTTCTCTAAAGCAGCAGGACTGTGTGGAGCCAGTTCTTCGATCACCAAGACATGTCCTTGAGTTTGGGGGTTGGGTTTCTTCTTTTTAATATTTTGACCACTCTATTCTAAAAGAAATATTAATATTTTACTGTATTTACTTATTTAAAAACCTGATTGTGGGAAGGGGTCACTAGGGTTTCCCAGATTATCCATGGCCCATGAAAGTTGTAAAAGCCTGGATGTTTAATGTTTCGCCAAAATCGACCTCCCCCACCTTAGGCATCCCATGATCTGGGTATGACCAAAGATCACTCAAAAAGAGGGCACTGCCATAGGGAAAAAAAACCAGTCCAGCTGCATCTATACGAGATAAATGACTCAAGCACCCACCCACAGAATTCCATCCCCCCTAGGAGACACCATTACACAGGGAAAGGTGTCTTCCTTTACAAATAGCTCCTGAGGGAAGCATCCAGTCCATGTTCAAGGCCAACTGTCCAGCAAGGCCTGAGAGCCCACCTCCTCTGCCCCTTGACCACAGACCCGGAAGGAGCCACTGGTGTCCACTGCACTTTACAGAGGACGCCTGTTCAGAAAATCCATACATTCCAAGCCCATTGAGCAAGCTTGCACAGGCCTCCCCAGGTTCGGCACGGGCGGCCTCCCAGGGCAGAACTGGGCCTCTCTGAAGCTCCTAGTCCCCCGTTACCCTGGGGCTGCCCAAGGAGAAAAGCTGGGAGATGACCGGGGGGGGGGGGGGGGGGCAGTCTGAGAAGAGAGGAAAAAGAACAGGAAGGAAGAGGTAACAGCAACACATGGCACACACAGGCCCCAGCTCCAGGCAGTTTGAGAAATCTGAGACATGTGCGGCCCTCTTGAAATCACTTGGTTTTTTTATATGCTCTCCGTGTGAATTCCTGGCCTTCCTCCTGTGACCTGTGAGGCCTGGGGTACACAAACACACCCTGTTCTTTTCTCTGACACTGAGCTGAGTTCGGTGTCAGAGGAAAGGCCTGTGCCGACGGTCATCGGAACATGGCCACCATCTCCTCCCAAACTGCCCCACATAACACAGAACCACTCTCTACTTATGGGAGGTACTTCTTTTCTCCTTTATTAGAACGGGAACTCCCAGCTCCTAGCAAGCAGACACCATTTCATTTTTTGGACTTATATCCCAAGTGCCTAGCACAGTGTGGGGTACACAGCAGGCTCTTAACGAATGTGAGTTAATTCATTCTTCCACCCAGAGAGCATCTGGCACCATGAGAAGTTAAGTGACTTGCCCAGCATCACAGACAGTCAGCACAGGAATAGATTTGAACTCCAACCATTTTCACTCCCAAGTCCAGCATCCTAGCCACTCTGCCACCCAGACTGGAATCCAGACTACCTGACTCTGGGGTATCTCTGCTGTTATCCCTCTTATTATCAGTTTTAGAGAAATACCCACAAGGAACCAAACCAATGGGCACCCACAAAATGGCTGACTGGTCCAAGAATCAGCCCAAGGTCAGTCTGCCCTTGCATGGAGCCTTAAGACTAAGCATCTCCATCCAATTACATTTGGATTTTTTTGTTTGTTTCATTTTCTAA
>JAQQSW010014095.1:0-12178 GCA_028646575.1 Pseudocheirus occidentalis | reverse complement strand
AGAAAGAAAGAAAGAAAGAAAGAAAGAAAGAAAGAAAGAAAGAAAGAAAGAAAGAAAGAGAGAGAGAGAAAGAGAGTTTCTCTCCCAGCATCTGGAAGCTGATTGAGAAAAGAGGTGGAGTTTTCCTGAGAACAGAATCTGGTGAAGGCCACCCAGAAGGCCAATATTCCTTCTGAGTCCTAGGGCCAGCTGAACTGCTGGAGAGCTGAAGAAAGCATGACCAGAATAAGACTTTGTTTTTTCATGGCCTGGCTGATCCTTGACTTCGAGGCAAGAGAAGTGGTAAAGGGTTTGAGATGTGCTGGACCCTGTGATCTTCAGTGAGTGCTAGGGATTGTCCTGAGGACTGGACAAGGACCTGGGAGCTGTCTACCTCTGAGGACTGGATGAGAACCTGGCAGCTTCTGAATCCAGGTGACTGTCTGGCAGATTCAGGAGGGAGCTGGAACCATGGAAGGGGATCCAGGGAATCAGAGAAACCACCCGGAGTCAAGATGAAGAAAAGGCTTCCCCTTGGACGAAACTGAGGTTTGCTGGACACCAAGAGATGGAGAATTGTATGGTTTTCTAATGACTGTTTTAGTGACTAATGATATTTAGCAATTGAGAATGTAGCTTAGTGACTGACTGCTAGATGAGTGACTGATTAAGCTAATGGTTGCCCCATGAGTGAAAGACTGATATATTGTGAATTGATTGATTGAATGATTAAGTGAGCAGAGTTTCCCCCTTAGGGAAACCAGGTGATTATTCTTTTGTTCCTTGTTCTACATATTGTGGCCACTGTAGTGAAAACTGTGTAGCCATTCTAGTGTTAAGCTGTTATGAACACCATATTGTGACTTTCTGTGATAAGATGTAATGTTGTGAATATTATATTGTGAATGTTTGCCTTGATATGTAATGGAATAAACAGAGTGTTCACTATTACTGTGTAACCTGAATCTTAAAAGCTGTTCACAGTAGCATTCTTCTGGGAATCTGCTGCTGCATGGAGTTATACCACCATAAGAAGAAAGGCAGTATTTAATGTACCTGATTATTTCTGCTGCCTGAGAAATGAGTATGTCCTGCAAAGAGGTATGGACATCCAGCCTTTGTTGGATCAGAATGTTAAATGTTTTCCATGCACATTCCTTTACAGGAGCACTCAAGCACCTCTGTGCACAGCCCCATTCCTTGCGTGTAATGTTAAGTGTGTCTGGTTGAAAGCAAACACAGCTTCAAGAGAAACCAGAGTTCTGAACTCAGATCTGTTGATCTCAAAACCTCTGAAAGGGAGTTGGGGGTGGTAGAAAGGCACTGAACTTGGAATTAGAAAGGCCTGGATTCAATTCTAGATTCTGATATCTACTAGCTTTGTGCCTCGGACAGGACCCCTCTCGATCTCTGTTTCCCATGTCTACATGAAAACATTATGGATAAAAGTTCAAGCTGCCTCACAGGGTTGTGAGAAAAGAAAGATTAAGTGAAGTTAACATGTAAAAACAAAAATTTGTTCTCATTTTGATTCAGTTGATTTCCATACTGATATTTTTACTGTATCCTTTCCAGGAATACACTGGTTTTTGTCAGTTTCCTCAACTGTAAAATTATGATAGGCTTAGAAGAGGAGTTCTTAACTTCAGAGGTTCTGTGAGCTTGAATGGGAAAATGACATCTTTATTTAATTCTAAGTGTCTTCCTTTGTAATCCTATGTGTTTTATTCTCATAATATCATTCAGAGGAGTACATAGGCTTTACAAGACTATTAAAAGAGTCCATGACATAAAAAGGGCTAAGAACCTCTGGTATAAATGGTCTCTATATTCCCTTCCAGTTCTATACCTATGATCCAATGACACTGATTGTAGGATTTCTATTGGAATGAGGGTTCTTTTCTGCTCCAGAATATCACCAACAACATAGTCCCTGTTCCCCAGTGCTGCTAGTCTCAAATCTTTAGATGAACACTGATAACAATAATAATGATGATGATAGCATTTATATAGTGATTTAAATATTGCCAAATATTTGACAAATATTGTCTTATTATTCTCCCAAGAATTCTTAAAATTAGGTGTTACTGTTTTCTTCATTTTACAAATGAGGAAATTGAGGCAGACAAGGGTTAAGTGATTTGTCTGATATTAAGTTTCTGAAACAGGATTCTGAGTATGGTCTTGATTCCAGGTCCAGAGCTCTATCTATGATAGCAGCTTGCTATGAAACATAAGCTCAGCCTCTCAGGAAGGTTGGGGATAGTGCACCAATGTCATGAACTGTGCCTCATTAGCCAGTCTTCTAGCTACTAGCCCAAGGCACAGAAGAACTTCTAGCCTTTTGAGCCATCTAGGGCTTGGGTTGGGCTCATATGCTTCATCATCCTATCTGTAATAAATGTCAGAAATGTTTTGAAGGAGCCAACCACGGATTGAGAACTTATCCAATAAGATCAACAATAGTAATCCAAGCAGTTAATGCCCTGATTCAGTGATGACCCTCTCACTACTGCCCACATCTGTTTTCACAGCTAGCAAAAGAATATGGCCCAGTATTCACTCTATAATTGGGTGCTGAACGTGTTGTTGTGTTACATGGATACAAGGCAATTAAAGAAGCTCTGATTGATCATGCAGACAAGTTTGCTGACAGAGGACATATGCCAATTATTGAAATTGTTAGGAATGGATTGGGTAAGTTGTTGTTTGGAGTAGAGCAAGAAGAGAAAGACAAGAATGGGGAAAATAATGATATTCCAAGAAATTGGTCAGAACAGATTCACTTTCAAACCAAAGCCCTGAAAGCAGTGGCATGTTGGAGAGGATGCAAGCTATTTATCTTTTCTCCAGAGCAGTAGTAGTTTAAGTAGGAAGTAAGACACCAAGGGAAAAAAGAGAGACAAAGAGAGACAGAGAGAGAGAGAGAGACAGAGACAGAGAGAGACAGACAGACAGACAGACAATGAGAGTGAATGTTAGACAGACATAGAGACACTCAAAGAAAGACAGAGACTGGGAAATGAAGAATGGAAGACAGAGAGAAAAAGAAAGAAACAAACAAAAGAAGGAAGGGAGAAAGAAAAGAAAGAACAAAAGGAAGGGGGAAATGGAATGAAGAAAAGTAGAGAGAAAAGATGCATAGAAGGAAGGAGGAAGGAAGGAAGAAAAAAGGCAGAAAGGATGGAAGGAAGAAAGAAAGACAGAAGAAAGGAAAAAAGAAAGAATGAAGGAAGCAAAATGATTGTGGGTAATGAGTGCTATGCAAGCCATTTATCTTTTCTCCAGGGCAGTAGTAGTTTAAGTAGGAAGTAAGACACTAAGGGGAAAAAAAGAGAGCAACAGAGACAGAGAGACAGACAGACAGTAAGAGTGAATGTTAGACAGACAGACACAGAGACACTCAAAGAAAGACTTTGGGGTTGAAAGTGTCCTGGAGGGAGGAGGGAGATCTTCTTATACCATCTACCCAGCTTTTATATTTTGCTGTAATCATTCTCCCCTCAGGCATTACTTTTATCTTCAAAGATGCATTAGTCTAGTTTAATCTTTAGTAGGTTGGAATTTTCTCCTTGCTGTTCATAGATTCAACACTTAGCTGTCTAGTATCTACATTAGTGTCTTACTCATGGACAACAACCACAACTTTATGTAGTCTGGGATTCCTAGATATAAGTGTTTTAGAAATCTGGCCGGTGTCTTCTCCATATTCTCTATGCATATGTCGTTGGAGATATTGTCAGATGCCTTGCTGAAATCTCTATATAGTCTGTCAAGTCACTGCCTAGATCTCCTAGTCTGATAATACTGTAAAAAAAAAAAGAAAAGAAATTAGATTAGGCTAGCAAGACCTATTCTTGATGACCTCATGCTGAGTCTGTGACCATCTTTTCTAAGTGTTAGCAAATTAACATCTATTAAGAATAGATGAGAAAGGTTAGGAAATTTGCCACCAAATGGATGAAATGAACCTTCTTGTCAGCGATTTGCTACCTGATACAGGTAACAGGTAAATCAAAATTACTTCAGTCGGCAAGGATAACGATTGTCCAAAATATTGAGCCTTTGAAGACCAAGTAAGGTGGAGTATAGCCAATGTGGATCAGGATCTATATAAAGGAAAGGTATCTATACTTGTGTGAAATAGGGAGACTGGGAATTCAGGCTAGTCAGAAAATGTACCATAATCCTTAAGGTTCCTTGGGTCAAAAGATGCAAAGATATAACCTTACATATTCTACAACCATACAGGGTCTCAAAACTATGTCCTTAAACATATTCCTTATTTGTGGCCACTTCATTTCCAACAAGGGGATGCGGGTTTAGGTCCATGTAATGTCTTTGTGACTCTGCTGAAGAGAGAATGATGTGTGGGATGGAACAGGAAACAGTATTGACAGAGGAGAAAGCAAAGTGACATGTCCCCCATTTCATTCTATTCTCCACATGGGCTGTGGGTCAAGAGCTCTTGGGCATGAACTTTTTGACATGGGTTGTAAGGAACTTTGGAGTCTAAGGTTTCTCTTCTTCTTGCTGCTCATTATAGGTGTTATTGTAAGCAATGGAGAGAGATGGAAGGAAATCCGTCGCTTCTCCCTCATGACCCTGAGGAATTTTGGGATGGGGAAGAGGAGCATTGAAGAGCGAGTCCAAGAAGAGGCAAAGTGCCTTGTGGAGGAATCAAGAAAAACAAATGGTTGGTTTCTTTACTTTGTTACCACTGTGCTTAGAAAAATCATTCTTAGTAACAGCTGGTGGATTGGTTGATTGACAGTGTCCTCAGGGGCTGGCCTTTGCCACCAATTGCCAGCCAATTAAACAGTCAATTCCTATTGATAAGGCAGATGGCTAGCCTGGCTAAGCAGTGGGAAACCCTGAGGGAGAGGCAAGAGGAAATATATGCCAGTTGAAGCAACCTACCATCACCACCTTGATATCACCACTTCTTGGACAGCCCGGGACACTGAAACTAAGAGCATTTGGAATAGCAAGTCTTTCAACTCAGTACCTGCAGTGCTCATCCTAGGATAACTGATTGAAATAAAAGGAAATATATTTTTAAATAGACACGAAGAAATCAGAAAACAAAAGCTGGTTAGGGCAAGGTGACGAATAGTGTTTTAGAAATGGGAAGTGATGTATTCTGGAAGGAAGAGTACTGTATCTGGGACCAGGAGAGAAACTGACTTGAATCCCATTTCTTGGTGCTTTCTAGTTGGGGCATAAATCAGTTTACTGTCTTGAGCTTCAGCATCCTCACCTATAGAATGAGAATTATTCTATTTGCTGTTAAAATTCTTATGAGGATCAAATCAGATGCTTCATAAAGGGTAGTTTGGTTTCAACCTGGCAGTGCCAAATGAATGTGAGCTAGAGTGGAAAGCAGGACAGTCAGGTCCTACCTGGAGGCAGGCAAGCCTTCCTTTTGATCACAATGGCAGCAATAAAGTTTTTTCTGTCTTTCTTGTAGGATTACCATGTGACCCCACGTTCATCCTTGGGTGTGCTCCTTGCAATGTAATCTGCTCTGTCATTTTCCAGAAACATTTTGAATATAAAGACCAGAAATTTCTGTATTTAATGAAATGCTTAGAAGAAAACAGCAGGATCCTAAGTTCCCCATGGATTCAGGTGAGAGCAGTGTTCTCTACTTTGGGAACTCGGGATATTTGCTTTCCAGTCCTTCAAAGAAGCTCCTGCAAAGAGCCAGGTTAGAGTTCATCATGCATTCTCTTGAGAGGTAAAATAGTGCCACGCTGGGATGGGTCCACATTTCTTCTTCATTGACAAGGACAAACAGCAAAGGTCACTACATGTGGTCTGATTTAAGGAACTTTATGAAACACCTCTCTGGAGTTGTTCACCCACTAGTCACAGGGAATGAATGTTAAAATTCATGTTACCATAGAGAAGCTGACTTTTCCCTTGAGCACCTGGGTTTGGATCAGGTTAGCAGATGAGCTAGATGTCCCAATGGAAGGTGGTAGACAGAGCTCTTAGAAGACCTCATAATAAGAAAGGACAAGAATTTTTGTGTAGAAAGTAAGAATTCAGAGTGAAGACTAAGGTAAGCTCAGCCAACCACATAACAGAATACTAAAGTATTTTATGGGGTTTGTATAGGAAATGATGAGAAAAGTTTCTATTTTGCAGAGGACATTTTGTGCCATTCTTATTCAGCTCTCTTCTAAACATCAAAATGCTACAGTGGAGAATTATTTTCTCTTTCTAATGAGGTATGATATAAAATTCTTCTTTTTAGGTCTACAATTCTTTTCCATCTCTAATTTATTATCTTCCTGGATCTCATCACAAGGCAATTAAAAATTTTCAGTTAATCAATGAATTTATTTTGGAAGAAGTGAAGGAACACCAAAGGACACTGGACACCAGTAATCCTCGGGATTTCATTGACTGCTTCCTGATGAAAATGGAGCAGGTACAGCATGATCATTAGGTCTGAGTGTCAGTTCTTATACATTAAATGGCTTGTGTGTTACACTATTACATGTATCATGCAATGCATCGAATGGATCATATATTACCTGTATTTCATGCATCATGTAATACATTACATGTGTTTTATATATATATATATATATGTATATATAATTCACAAGGATAGAGCAATAAATACTCATATATTAAAGATAGGGTTCTAGACCTAATGGAATTTATAACCCAATAAAAAGAAGGAAGCACATGTAAGAACAAGAGAATAACCATCAAGAATGTGGAAGGAAAGACAAAACAAATTATAAATTGAAGATGTAAGTGATGAAGGAATTTGGAATTAGCAAGAAATTTATTGTTTTGGAGGACTAACATAAGATTTCCTTCTGGAAGAGTTAGGTTTTGATCTGGGACTTGAAAGAGGTCCTAGAGCTTGGCAGTGAGGACTGGGCAGGGACTTTTAGGACCCTGTGAAGGCAGTGGAATGTAGGGAACTTTAGTCTGAGCAGCCTGATTGGAATGGAGGGGCTGCTGTTGTAAGTACTTCTTGGGAGGCTGGTGGGTTTTACAGTAAAGATAGTGGGGTTAGAGACTCCTAACTTTCAATTCTGTCTATAAACACAAAAGATCAAAACCAAAGGGAAGAAAATCTTTGAAAAGTTACATAAAGAAAAAGAATCAACCATATTTGAAACAAAACTAGAACAAGCAATATGCTAATGTAATTCATATGGAGTAAATGAAGCCCTGAAAGTACTAGTAACGTGGTAGAAGGTAATAGATATACTGATGGACATACTAAAATGGGTCAATGAGCAGCTTAAAATAATGAAGTATGTTCTGAGGTCACCACTTATGGTTTTTCTTACCAGACCAACTAAAAGACACATTAATTTAAAAGCACATTTAATATAGGAACATAGTTATATAACACACAAGGTAAATCCTTCCTTCTTAAGCCTATGCACACAAGGACCTATTTTCCCAGATTCTCTCCCCATTGATAGATGGGATATATCGGAATATGAGAGAGGGATAATATGTAAAAGAGAAAAGGAATTTTTGGAACAGTTCCATACACTAGTCTTTTGTAATGCTCTCTGCTTCATGTGTGAGAATCTTAAGAGTGCCAAATGCTTCCTCCCCTCCTATCACCCACAGTGAGAGTAGGTTTCAATTGACTTCAATTTAAATTAAGTCCTCTAGCACCTGCCTGGTATTCCTATGTTCTTACCTTCCTTATCTTTAGTCCATAGGGTATTTGTTATATATTCTATTTCTGTCCTCAGTGGTGACTTTTCGTCAATATCAATATCTCACGGTCAAGGGCAGAGCATTTAGTTTCTCACTTTCCTGCTTAGGAAAATGACAATAATAATGCACTTCCTCTATCACAGTATTTGGATGAGGATAAAATGGGAAAATGAACATAGAGCCTTTTGTATAAATTGTTAAATATAGTATATATACATATATAGGTTGATAATTTTTTTCCTTCCTCATTTCCTACAATAAAAAATCCCATTTATCTCACTAAGCTCCTATAGAGTAACAGGATTAATTAGCTTTGTAAATTGGGAGGAAAATACAATAGCTTACATTTATGCAGTGCTTGTGTACTTGTTCAGTCATAAGAATCGTGTCTGATTCTTCATAACCCCATTTGGGTGTTTCCTTGACAAATATACTGGAGTGATTTTCCATTCCCTTCCCCAGATCATTTTATGAATACAGAACCTGACGCAAACACGGTTAAGTGACTTATCCAGGGTCACACAGACATTAACCGTGAGACCAAATCTGAGGCGATCAGGAAGATGAGTTTTCTTGACTCTAGGTCTGGTACTAAATCCACTACACCACCTTAGTTACCTGTGAATATCCACAGATATTATAGATACGTAATTTACAGGAATAGATATCTCGAAAGAAAAGCATTAAGTGGTACAGTTTTGGCAAACATGAATAGAAATATATTCCAGAGGGCCTCATGTTGACTTGGAAAACCCACAAGTTAACAGTATCTATGTTGTATTGTATATTTATTTTGCTAAACATTTCCCAATTACACTTTAATCTGGTTTGGGCCTCACAGTGTTTTGCTGGTTGCTTTTGGCCTGAGGGCTGAGAGTTTGACATGCCTGACGTAGGAGAGAAAGAGCTGGCCTCAGAGCCAGGCAAAACTGAGTTCAAGTCCCCAGTTTGACATAAGATGTCTATGTGATCTTGGGCAGGTCACTTAACCTGACATTGCCCTTGGGCTAGGCAGTGCTCTTGAGACTTTAAGATTTTGAGAGAAAATGCAAACTTATATTGGCAGAGAAAAATTTTGACCTGGAAATTCCCAGTACCAATGAAATTGCAGTTCTAGTCTCTCTCTCTCTCTCTCTCTCTCTCTCTCTCTCTCTCTCTCTCTCTCTCTCTCTCTCTCTCTCTCTCTCCCTCCCTCCCTCAATCCCTCTCTCTCCTCTCTGTCTCTGTCTCTGTCTCTGTCTCTGTCTCTGTCTCTCTGTCTCTCTCTCTCTCTCTCTCTCTCTCTCTCTCTCTGTCTCTCTCTCTCTCTCTCTCTCTCTCTCTCTCTCTCTCTCTCTCTCTCTTTATTATGTACTATCTTAAACATTTACACTGTCTTGACAATTGCCAGCTTTTCTTTTTTTCCAGTTTGGATTGTGTTGCTCAAAATAATTTATTTATAGGATCATAGATTAGAACTTAGAAGTCATTGAATGCAAGATGCTTATTTTACAGATGAGGAAGCAGAAAGGTAAAAAAAGGGAACTTCTTTGCCCAAGGTCAAGATCACAGCCAGGGAAGGGAGGAAAGGAGGTGGCACAATGTGCAGAGCACTGGCCCTGAAGTCAGGAGGACCCAAGTTCAAATCTAGATGTAGACACAATTAATTACTGGTTGTGTGACCCTGGGCAGGTCAGTTGACTCTTATTGTTTTCCCCAAAATGTTTTAAAAATATCTGAACTGGGATTCAAGCCATCATCCTCTGCCTTCAAATCCATCATACTTTCCATTGTACCCTGCTGTCTCCCTTACTTTTCTATTAATCATACCAAATTATTCCCAGGAAAAGCAACAACCACAGTCTGACTTCACCATTGAAAGCTTGGTCTGTACTGCAAGTGATCTATTTGGTGCAGGAACAGAGACAACAAGCACCACCCTGAGATACGGACTCCTGCTTCTCCTGAAACACCCTGAGATAACAGGTAGGATGACAGGCTGATCATACCCATCCAGAATTTAGTCAGCGTGAGAGGAGTTTGTGGTCTTTTTGAAGCTTCCCTTGGAAACTTTTCTGCTGGCGTTTTTATATATTGAAGTCATTAACTATTCAAAATTACTTACTCCTTCTCCTCCACTACTAGCTCTCCCCTGCTAAGTCACAAGGTCTATAATTGTGAGTTGTTATTAGAGACAGGCATAGAGATGGTGATAGGGTTAGAGGCCATAGCCCAGGGATAGAACTGGGGACAACTAAATGATTGAGAGGCATTGGTTCCGTGGCTTATTGATCCTTCCTGACCATAGGAGGATTTGGTGCATGTGGATTCCTGTCACTCATAGAGCCGCCCAGAGCAGCATCTTGGGCCTATAGCTGGTCACACTGACTTCTGGAAAAGGTCCAGACTGAGACGTCTCCTCATTTCCTTAATCAACTGCTGCTTGACCTGTATTTTCTTAAGGACAGTTGGAGCCTGTCCTGAGTGCATAGGGTATAAGTACTTCTCAACTGACTTAAGAGACTAAATTGGAATTTTCATCTGTCTATCATATCTACTTCATCTGTCATCTTTATCCCTATTAAATGTGAGGGTCAAGTACATTATTTGCCAATGTAGCATTTGCTGAAAAATCAGAGAAAATGTGTCAGAAGGCATTTTTGTCCCTATTTATAAGATCAATTTCCATTTCCATTGTGACAGGAAAAATTCATGAAGAAATTGATCGTGTGATTGGTCGAAACAGAAGTCCCTGCATGGAGGACAGAAACAAGATGCCTTTCACCAACGTTGTGGTACATGAGATACAGCGGTTCATTGACCTCATTCCTACCAATCTGCCCCATGCAGTGACAGAAGATGTTCAGTTTAGGCAATATCTTATCCCCAAGGTCAGAAATGCTTCTCACTCTAACACAAGATGTTGTACTCTCTCATATAGAATCTTCAAGTTAGAAGCCAACCCACACCTTTGAGAAATAATCACAATATTTCAGAATTTGAAGGGATTTCAGTGGTCATATTGTCCATTCCCAGTAAGAAAAAGAATTCATCTACAGTATGTGGTCATCCAATCTTTACTTAAAGACTTTCAATGAGAGGGAACCACTGAATGGAATTCTGTGTCCTTCTATTATACTCTTGGACAGCCCTAATTTGAAGGATTTTTTTTTCTTGAATTAACTCTAAGTTTGCTATTTTGTAACTTAAATCTATTGCTCTTGGTTTGTCATTTGGAACAAAACATAACAAAATTATTCTATTAACAGTTCATTAAAGGGGTGGATAGGTGGTGTAGTGAGTAGAGTACTGGCCCTGGAGTCAGGAGGACCTGAGTTCAAATCTGGTCTCAGCCACTTTACACAATTACTAGCCATGTGACTTTGGGCAAGTCACTTAACCCCAACTGCCCAACAAAAAGAAAAAAAAGCAAAAATAAAAACCCAAAATAGTTCATTAAACACTTGCAATCAACTTTTCTGTCTTATGTTCATATGCCTTCCATTTGCTTTTCTAACTATCCACATTTCTTTCAACCCATCTTCACATGGTATGGACTTGTCATTCTTACCATCTTGTTGCCCTCCCTTGAGTAGCCTCCAGCTATTTAACGTCCTAAAATATGACTCTTAGAATGAATAAAATCCTGTTTATAAGTTTATGAGATCAGAATACAGTGGTGCCTACTTCCAAGCTGCGATTAATCTTTGAAGAATTACCTGTTGTCAATCAGTTTTAAATCCACCCAATTGTGTAATAGTCTAACCTGTATATTTCCGTCTTTTTCAAAGAACATGAAAAACATTATCAAATATCTTGCTAAAATCTATGTAAATGCTATGTCCAACATTGCCCTGATCTACCAATTTATTAACACTCTGAAAAAAAAGAAATAATGATGATTCCACTATAGATCTTTGTGACTACCAAGTCCTTATCTAGAGTAATTTCCTTATTCCTCCATTATCAGTATTATCTCTTTTTCTAAATTATCTTTATTTATTTTTAGTTTATAGCACTCATTTCCATGAGATTTTGAGTTACAAATTTTCTCCCTATCTTTCTGCTACCCACCACCCCAAAACAGGGTTCCCATGTTTACCCCCTCCCTCAAACTGCTCTCTCCTATATCCTCCCCCATCACCATTCTGAATTTCTAGTAGAGCAAGATGGATCTCCTTATCCCAGTGCCTATATATCTTAATTCCAAGTTACATGTAAATAATAATAATAACAAAAATAACAATAATAAATATATATGTATATATTTACATTTGATTTTAGAACTTTACATTCTAGATACTTTTCCTGCCTCCCTCATTACCACCCCCACTGGAAAGACAAGCAATTCAATACAGGTTTTACATGTTAAGTTACATAGAACATCTCCATCTCCACAATGGACATATTGTAAAAGATTGACTATATTTCCCTCCTTCCTTTCCTGCCCCCCACTTGTTCTACTCCACTTTGTCCCCGTCCATTTACAGAAGTGCATGCTTCTAACAACCCT
>JAQQSW010014094.1:0-12178 GCA_028646575.1 Pseudocheirus occidentalis | reverse complement strand
CATAAAAGAGAGCAGATTGGGGGAGGGGCTTTACAGTGGGATCACTGCCTTGGGGTTGGGGGTAGGGAAAAGACGGGGAGAAAATTTGTAACTCAAAATCTCATGGAAATGAATGATGTAAACAAGAAAATTTTTTAAAAATAATTTTAAAAAACAACTTCTTCTCTTAAAAATTCCCATTTGTTATATGGGATGGCTCACTAGGAGGGGTAAGAGGGATGCTGTGGGGAAATTATGGCAATTTTTAAAAAGACATGAATCAAAACTTCTTTTTAAGAATAGGATAGACACCCATGTCTCCAGAGAGGATTCTTTTTTATTGTTGTTATTTGTGTGTGTGTGTGTGTGTGTGTGTGTGTGTGTAGTTTTTTTCTTAGAAAGGAGACTGGAGTAAATGATTGGTGGATGTTTCTTACACTTCCATGATTCTATGAGACACATTTGAAGATTGTCCTGGTTCCCTAGAAATGACTGCAATTTGCAACGGACTTCATGCCTCAGTTAGTTCTGGACCACCTAGAGGAATCGTAAATGGATTGAGACAATGATTGGTACATGAAAATATTCATTTATAATTCCACCTGTGAAAGGACCAGCCCCTCGTACCATAATGATATCCTACATTTAGAAAAGTTGCTTCAGGACTGGAAAACAAAACACATAAAGATAGTAAATCAGGCAATTAATGTTCTAGGATAAAAGTCCTTAGCTAGGGGTCTGAGAACTTTTTTTTAATCTTGATAACTATATTTCAATATAAATTTTTCCCTTTGCAATGCTATGTATCTTATGTATTTAAAAATATCATCCTAAGAAGGTATCCTTAGGTTTCACTGGGCTGCCAAAAGGATCCATGACACAAAAAAAGACTCCAGGAAGTCAGTTCTGTTGGAAGGAAATATGTTCATTCCACCTTCAGGATAAACCCTAGAAGGGAAAGAACATGGGAGGCATGTCAGTCCAATGAATCATTAATTCCCCTGAGCATCCCTGCTACTCAACTGGATGGCTCAGTAGATACAATGTTGGGCTTTGAATCTGGAAGGTCTGAGTTCAAATCCTGCCTCAGACCTCAATTAGTGTGTGACCCCAGGGAAGTTACTTAATGCCTTTAAGCCTCACTTACTTCAACTGGAAAATGGGGGTAACAATAGCACCTATCTCCCAGGGCTCTTATAAGGATCAAATATTTGTAAAGCACTTTCCAAGCCTCAAAGAGCTATGTAAATGCTATCTACTACAAATATAACTACTGCGACATACAAGAGGGAAAACAAGCAAACAAAAAAACCACTGAACACTGTGTAATTATAATAATGACCAAGCCCCCAAAAATCAATCAAACACTCCACTTTCCTGCTTCCTTTGCAGAGGTGGGAGTCTGTAACTGTGGTGCATTACATATACTCTCAGGTCAGACTCAGTCTATTTGTTAAACTTTGCTGAACATTTCTTCTCTTTTTATTGTTAAGTATTATGTTCAAGTAAGATAGATGTGTCCACACAGATTGTCTAAATGTAAAGACTTGGCTTGTGGGTGGCATGAATAGATGTGACCTGAGACCTCTTCAAAGAGGAGGAAAGGCAAGCACAGAATCCACAGTGTCAGCACACCAGCTGAAGGAGAAGAGGAAGGCAGGCCTCAGGAGCACTCCGTTTTTCTCTAGTCTCCAAGAAAGTTATTGGGCTAGAATGATATGTATCTGCCATATCTCAAATATTTGTCTGGTCTAGGAGCACAAATCTGGTTCAGAAGTAAAGTCACAGCTTTGGTTGATCTTTTCTGAATTCATTTATTTATTTTTAATTTATGAAGTAAAATAAGCGCTTCTATAAAAGTGTAATAAAAAAAGATAATTGAACATGAAACTGCAAATCTATTATGTACAACTTGCTGTTCCTTTTAAATATATAACAAAGTTATTGTGTAAATTTCTTTATTTCTTTTTTTTCTTCCCTCACCTTCCCCATCCTAGAGATGGCTACCATTAAACAAAAATCTGTATACACTAGTATGTTGGAGGCCTACTTACAGATCCACCTATAGAATTACAGAGCTGAAAGTTACATTAAAGATAATCTAGTTTGGAACAAAGGTCCTTAACTTGGGGAAATTATGGATAGATTTCCAAGGGCTGTGAACTTAAAAAAAAAGAAAAAAGACCATCAAGAACAAATGTCAGAAAAAGTGATCAAGTCATTCTATCCTCACCAACTTGCCTTGATATAAGACCTTTAAATTGAATTATATTTGTTGATGGCAGCTACATGTCCAGCAAGGGCATCCTTGTTGGAAGGGTGGAAATGCCTTTAATTTTATAACTCCTAGGTTGGGTCATTCAAGGGTAAAACCCTCAAAACTGAATGTCTACAATTGACTTTCCTTGAAGTATCACAATAAAACTTTTCTGTCTTTTTTTCACCCCAAGTATTATGTTTTTGCTTCTCTTCTTTCCCTGTAGAGGTCATTAGACTGGTTCTCACTGGATTTGGATGATATCAACACCCCAGTTTTCTCTCAAGGACTCCCCTGAGTTCTCTGGCTTTCTCTGTGAACATCTGGACACAGTTACCAGTCACTGAACAATATATTAGGCACAGTACCAAAGACAGCTAGGAGTGATGCCTCCTTCACTCATGCCCCACCAGCCTGCACCATCCACCCTGTCAGCAATATCATCCTTATGTGGAAAAAATAATCCTGAAAGGCCCTCAGCAAATGAGCCTGACCCTGGAAAAGAACTCCCTGCCTGAACGCCACCTGGCTCTCCCTTCTTCATCCTGGGTGAGACATCCCGGGTGAGGATGGGTTACTCCACCTACTGACAAATAGGAGCTTGTAACCCTAGGGTATTAGCTGCTCCTACATGGTTCTTTCCATTCAGGGGGTAAAAAGACCGAGTCCAAGAGAAGAATTTTCCTGTGCCCTACTAAGTTATCAGAGGATCTGGCTCTTGGTTAGGAAGGACCAAGTTAGGGAAGACTGAGCTGAGGTATTACAGGCCTACAGACAGTTAATAATCTCAACTCCAACCCTGATCCACACTCACCTTCAGCAGCGTTTTGTGTCATGAGGATGAAATCTTCCCTTCCCCATTGTATGAATTTAAATCTGTGACCGTTCTGTGTGTAGTTTTGTGAAAAATGATAGTAACAATCATTCACATTTCTATGGTACTTAAAAGGTTTGCAGAACACTTTTCTTTTTTTTTTTTGCTTTTTTTTTTTTTGGACGGCAGTTGGGGTTAAGTGACTTGCCCAAGGTCACACGGCTAGTTTTTGTGTCAAGTGTCTGAGGCCAGATTTGAACTCAGGTCCTCCTGACTCCAGGGCCGGTGCTCTATTCACTGCGCCACCTAGCCACCCAGAACACTTTTCTTACAACTATGTGAAGTAGGTAGCAATGCCTGGAATCTCGTATATAATGTCTAGTATAGAATCTAGTATATAGACAGTTGGCAGCAATGAAGTAGATTGAAAAACATGAGGAAGGACCCCTGTCAAAACATCACTATGTTTCCAAGTGCCAGAATAACAGAAATTCAACCATTCAGGATTCATTCCTTTAGATTGAACACAAACCTCTCCTTGTATCTCTTTTTAAAAATATTCCCAGACAGGTAATAACATCAATAGCAAGCATTTAAAAAGAAGTTTTCAAAATATTCTATAGCCATTATTTTGTTTAATCTACACCACAGCTCAGTGAATTAGGCAGGGCAGGTATAATGGGCCCCTTTTACTGATGGAGAAATTGAGGCAGAAAGGAACCATGTAACTTCCACAGGAATACACAGCTAGCAGAATCTGAACCCAGGTCTTTTGACAATACAGTTTTTACCACATCCGTGGTAGAGCAGGTTCCTTAGGACCAACCCTAATAGCTGGCGGTGCATAATTGGGGCTTGGATGAACAAGAGATGGCCTTGTCTCTTTGAAGACAGAAGTGTAGGCTGATGACTCCTTTTACAGAGAAAGTAGAAGGATGAAGAGGAAAGGGCTAGAAGGTATGGCTGACTCTCTCTCCCCCTCTCTCCCCAGATGAGCAGAGAACAAAAGGAAAACCAGAAGGAAATCATACCCAAGCAGGACAGCTTTGGAAGTCGCGCCTTGAGTTTATTCTATATTTTAAAAGGAAAGCTACTCTATATAATAGAGAGTCACAGGTTAATGTTCACATCTTTTCTACTTACATAAAAGGACATGCTCATTATGTTTGGTATTTGTTTAGAATTTTTTTTAAAAGAAAAAAAACAACACAATTGGAGGGGATGATGGGGAGAGCCTAGTTCAGATATGATATAAAAACTAAGAAGAAGAAGGGAGGGAAAAAAGCATTTGTTTAGCATCTATGTGCCAGGCACTGTGCCTTTCACTCTATAAATATTATTTCATTTTATCCTCATACAACCTTGGGAAGTGGGTACTATTACTATCCCCACTTTACAGTATAGAAAACTGAGGCAAATGGAGATTGTCACTTGTCCAGGGTCACACAGCTAGTAAGTGTCTGAGGTCAAATTTGAACTCAGGTCTTCCTGACTCTAGGCTCAGTGATTTATCCAGCGTGCCACCTAACTTCTTCCAGAAGAGCTATTTTAAGTGACAAAGGAAGAAGGGTAGTTTTAAAGTCAACTGAAAGGGAAAATGCAGATTTGTCATGGAGCTAGATAAATGGATTCTGAACCAAAAATAGATACAACCTGGAAAGTTGGGCAGAAGTAGGCAGATTAGCAACAATCTTCCTGATGGTTTGCAAAATTGGACAAGACTATGCTTATCCTATGTAGGTGAGATGACTGTACTCCTAAGTAGACTGTTCCCGTGTCAGCCCTAGTGTCTTAGTAAAGTATATATGGTTACACTGAAGAAGACAGGTTGAATGTGTTACTCTATAACAGGAGTGCTAAGAACCCGAGGGACCTTGGAAAAGTACCTTAACCTCTCTAAGCCTCAGCCTAAATACTTATCTGCAAAATGAGGAGGCTGAATCAAATGGCCTCTGACTGGGGTGCTCTGAGGCCTGGAACGCCCAGCCTTCCAAAGGAGGCTGAGCTAGAAGGCCAATCAGCTACTGCACTTTGACCCCTACTTAGGTCCCAATACTCACCCTGGCAACAGACCTAGCCTAGTAAAGTCCATACTCACTGCCCCTTCTGTACTGCCTAGAAAAAAAGGGAGGGCAGGGAATTATCTCCTCTGTTAGCATGAAATTGCAGAAGGAACACTGAGTTTGGAGTGAGAGAAAATGGGTTTGAATCCCAGCTCTGTCACTTATCTTTTCTGGGATTGGTTTTCCTCTTCTGTAATGTGAAAGAATTGGAAGAGATAATCTCTCAAGTTCCTTCCATCTTAAATCATATAATCACAAAGGCCTCCTGGAAAAGACGGGAGGGAGGAGGAGAACCAGGGAGAGGAGAGTATAAATGAGTTATTCGAACTCAGGAATAAAACGACTCAGCAGCTGAGCTCTCCCAAGCTCCTTTTTAAATACCCAAGGACAGAGCTGACATCCAAGAATGTTGTTCTCTCGGGACTCAGCCTGCACCCAGAGTCCACCTGATTAGCATGAGGCCTTTCTGAGAAATTCGAGTAGAGAGAGGAAGTGGAAAAGGAGGCCTGAACACACCTAGACAGAACTCAACCTGAGGGAGGGCTGGGGACTGGCAGCGTGGGAGGACTTCCACCAAGCACCCTGGGCAAATTCCCCTAATACCAAGGCACTAGTCAGAGTTTCCAGGGCAAAAGACCACTTCTGCTCCCTCCCCCATCTCAAAAAGGGCCAAGAGTACAGGTTGTGTCTCAGGACAAATGGCCAGTTATTCTCTGAGACTGGTGCAACCCAGGACACTGGATAAAAGGCCCAGAATGAGGGGATCTTTGTGCACTTATCCATCAAGTCATTTGCCAAGCTGATACAAAAGAATATCCATTCATTGTTTCTCTTTCACTTTTTTCTTTCCTTCCTTCTCTTAACTGATATAGAATATCTATTCATTGTTTTTCTTTCTCTTTCTTTCCTCCCTTCTTTTTCTTTCTTCCTTTCTTTCTTTTTTCTTTCTTTCTTCCCTTTCTTCCTTTCTTTTAAGTAGAAAGTACAGATGATTTTTCACAATAGGACTATAAGTACAGACCTAGTGAAGGTAAAAATACTATACTTGGAGTCAGAGACATGAGTCCAAATCCTGACTCAGTCACTGAATCACTTCAATTTTTAATTTTTTTTAAATTTTTTTTCCTTTTTTGCTTTTTGGAGGGCAGTTGGGGTTAAGTGACTTGCCCAAGGTCACACGGCTAGTTTTTGTGTTAAGTGTCTGAGGCCAAATTTGAACTCAGGTCCTCCTGACTCCAGGGCCGGTGCTGTATTCACTGCGCCACCTAGCCGCCCCCACTGAATCACTTCAAACAAATTGCTTACCTTCTCTTGGGCTCAGTTTCCTCATTTGTAAAAACTGGGGATAATAATATTTATATTTGTCAGCTCACAGACTTCTGAAGAAAGCATTTTGCAAACTGTGAAGTGCTACATGAATGTGAGCTATTATTAAATCCTATATTATGTATTTTATTATATTCACGCTTGTACATCACAGCAAAGCCATAAAGTACATTTGGCCTCTCCTCTTGCAGAATTCCTAGGCTGATTAAACATCACCTATTAAAGGAACCATAAAGAATTCAGACAGACTGCTCTGAAATACAGGACAGAGAAAAACAAACAATGGGCCAGATTTTCCTCTGCCTCTTGGGAGCCCCACTCTCTCATCTTTCAGAGAAGAAAATTTCATGGAATAAGAACTTGGCACAGCCCTTCAAGTGGGGGTCTACAGGCAGTCAGGAAAAGTGGTTAGAGGAAAGAGAGAGATGTCTAGATTATAACTCAGGCCTGTAATTTGTCTCCTCCAGCTCCCACAATAAGCAAGGAAGAAATGCAAAGCGACTCCTTTTCTTCTAAACTCCTGCAATAATTATTACCTATGCCACACATTTGGCACAGTGACATTCCTTTCCTGCCATCAGAATACTTCTCCCTTTTGACCTTCTGCAATGCCAATACATGGGCTGGGTTTTTACAACCAGACTATGGAGTATTGCTGGAGAAAGTTACGAAAATGGATCCACCTTAAGAACTCTGATCTGATTAACCATGATTCCAGAGGACCCATGACATTACTGCCCACCTCCTGTCAGAGAGATGCAGAATGAGACATATTTTTGGACATTGCCAATGTGGGTATTTGTTTTGCTTGACTAATTCTTATTTGATTTAATGGGGTTTTTCCCCCTTGCCAATGGAGAGAGGTAGGAAGGAGAGAAAATAAATGCTTACTAATTGAAAATAAAATAAATTTTAAGTAGATTCATTACCAAGTCATTCTAATAGTCAGCTATTCCCACTGTGCTGCTACTAGTCCTTTTAAGTATCTCTAGTTGACTTTTTATTACTTTTCCCCATTCCTGAAACCCTTAACTCCATCTCTATTTTTTTTTTTGCTTTTTTTTTGGAGGGCAATTGGGGTTAAGTGACTTGCCCAGGGCCACACCGCTAGTTTTTGTGTGTGTGTGTTAAGTGTCTGAGGCCGGATTTGAACTTAGGTACTCCTGACTCCAGGGCCGGTGCTCTATTCACTGCGCCACCTAGCCGCTCCCATCTCTATTTTTTTTTTTTTTTTTTGCTTTTTTGGAGGGGGAAGACCGGGCAGTTGGGATTAAGTGACTTGCCCAAGGTCACACAGATAGTAAATGTTAAGTGTCTGAGGTCAGATTTGAACTCAGGTCCTCCTGGGCCAGTGCTCTATTACTGTGCCAGCTGCTCCTATTTCTGTGAATCTCAATGCATCCTATTTTGTGCTAAGAAGACAAATTTTCTTAGAGTTCTCTCAACTTTGTTAGTCTCCATTTCAAAATATTTTGGTCAACACAGCCTCCTCCTGCCTTAAAATTGATCTGATTACACCCATTCTCTCCTCTTTTCCTGTTTCAAAGGAAAAGGAAGTGATCATCCTTGCCAAGATTTACACCTCCCCCTCTATCCTTAATCTCATCCCCTTCCACCTTCTCCAGGAACCTGTCCCTGCAATCATACCTGCTTTCTCTGGTACTTTCAATCTCTCTCCCTGGGCTCCTTCTCCTTTGTCTACAAACACACTCAGGTTTCCTCCTTCCTCAAAAATGTTCTTTCTGTGCAATCCAGCTACCACCCCATCTCTCTCTCCTTCATTTCATCAAACTTATTTTTAAAAGTAGTCTGTATGTCTCCTTCTTCACTAGCCATTCATTTGCACATCAGAGTCTCATAATCTAGCTTCCATCAGCACCATGATGGAATCCTAATAAAGTTGCTCCCAGCCCCAATATTCTAACTTCCTTATACTCCCCACTGAACAGCCAACCCACAGCCCCTACTGAGTTACTCACCCCCACTCTCAATATCCTAACTTCTTCATATATACCTCACTGCTCACGAGAACAACAGGTGCGTCCGTGAACTCGTATTTCTCACAGAAATAGCAGGCATGTCCATGTGATGGGATCCCAGTTACTGCCCCTGGCTAGCCACTGCCCCCAGACCCATTCTTCATATTCCCCACAGAAATAGCAGGCATGGCCATGTGATGGGATCCCAGTTACTGCCCCTGGCTAGCCACTCCCCCAGATCCATTCATATTCCCCACAGAAACAGCAGGTGTGTCCATACACTCAACCACAACCACATCCATCTAGTCTCAGACAGGACCACAATACCCAGTCAATCAAAAAGTAGCACCACCAGGATGCCCAAGCAGGATGTGGACCCCAAAACAATAGAAGGGACTTTCCCTAAGTAGGCACCTGTGCAGTAATGGTAAAGAACTGACCTAGAGTGAACTCATAACATAGAGAGGCTTATTATAATCTCGTTGTCATAAGTAGATACCCACCCAAATGGGTTTTTCCAAATGCATTGTGGGTAATCACATGCACAGTTCCACTTGGACTGGGACCCCTTCCCTATTGTCTAATCTCTTAAACAAACCTGTCTTTTTAATATTCATGATTTCTGTTATATAACTGCATCTTTACCCTATAAAAATCCATCTTGCTTTCTCTGAAGCTGCTGGTTACTCTTGGAACTTAGCCGCTTCATGAGAGGAGTCTATCTCAGTAAACGCCTATACTTGGATTAGAGGTGGTCTGACTTTGAATTCTTTGAGACGGTTCCATCACAACACATCACGAAATGGCAACAGTTTTTAGCATTCCTAGATGGGCAAAATTTAAACCAAAACACCACTAAGCTGAAATTGTTCTTTCGAGGTCACCAATGGCTTCCTAATGACCAGATCCAAAGGTCTTTTTTTTCTTTTTAGCCCTCCTCACCAATAACCTTTCTGTGGCATTTAATACTCTTGACCACTCCCTCCCCATTTCTCAGAACACAATCCTTCCTTGTTTTTCATGACATAGCGTCATCCCCATTCCCTACTCCTTTTGTCTCTTTCAGTGACTGCTCCTCATTCTACACTACAAATCTGAGTCATAACCAAAGCTCGGTTCTCAGTCTTCTCTTTCTTGCCATCACACTTTCCTTTGGCAGACATTCACTTCCATAACTATAAGGATCATCTCTTTGCATATCATTCCCAAAGCTCTATTTACTGCAACAAGCTTTCTCCAAAACCCTAAATTTCATCATTCCAAATACATAGTGACCATTTCCAGATGGACTAATATCTCAGACTCAACAGTCTTAAAATTAAACTCATTATCCTCTCCCCAAAGTCCACCTCTCAATTGTCTTCCCTCTTTCTGTTAATGGTACCTCCATTTCCCACTCATTCAGATTCAAAAGATCAGTTCCATTATTATCTACTCTTTCTTCTTGCACAATCCATGCCTAATTTTCATATAGCATTGTCTCCAGACTTCTCACCATCCACCTTGCCCTCATTTAGAAACTCCAAATTTTTGATATCTTTCCTAAAGTGCGTCACCCAAAACTGAACACAATATTATAGATGTGGTCTGAACACAGCACAGTACACAAGGGTTATCGTCTACATAGTTCTTGGCATCGCACCTCTTCTAACACAGGGTAGGATTGAATTGGATTTGGGGAGCTATAATGGCACACTGCTTGAAGTGAGCATAAAGTCCCATCAAAACACAGGTCATTTTTCAAGAAAATATCTCTTCTCCTGTAATTGTGAAGTTGATTTTTTTTAAACCCAAGTATGTGACTTCACATATATCTCCACTGAATTTCATCTAATTATATTTAGGCCATAATGGTACAGCCATAATTTTGGATCCTGACTTTGTCATCCAACATATTAGATATTTCTCTGAGCTTCTTACCATTTGCATATTTGATAAGTATGCCATCTATGGCTTCATCCAAGTCATTGATTTTTTTAAAAAAGCATTAAAAGCACAGGGTTAAGAACTTATTATAGGCACTCTTTTCTTCTTGATCTTAGTCTCAAAAAGTCATGAAATGATAAGGCACTCAACTTCAAGTTAGCATCAATCCATTCATTAATGACTACACTTCGAATTCAGTCATTCATCAATTTCCAAATCTACACAAGTTTAGTATCCCCTGACCTACATCTCTCTATTTTACCCACAAGGATATCAGGAGATACTTTTTTCAAATGCTTTGCAGGAACCCAGGGATACAGTGTCTACAGCATTCCCCAGATTTACCAGCCTAAACTAACCCTGTCAATAAAGAAAATGAGGCTAGTCTGGCACGACCTGTTCTTCAGGAAGCATGCTTACTCTTAGTGATCGCTGCTTCCCTTTCTAAATGTTTACACACTATCCTGTTAATAAAACATTTTAGAACTTTTGCCAGGAATGAAAGTCAAGCTCATTAACCTAATTTGGAGAGTCTACCCTCTTCCCTTTTTGAGAAAATTGAGAGGACATTTGCACTTCTCCATTCTTGTAGAATCTTGCAGGTATCACTGACAAGAACTCATACCTGCCATATCTGCAATCATATCTGCCAATTCTTTCAGTAACTCTAGGAGTAATTCATCTGGGTCTGGTAACTTGAATGCAGGACAGGGAGTTGTTCTCTCACACCATCTCCTCTGTCATCTTGGGTTTTAATTCCCTTTTAACCATTTTTCTTTTATCCTTCCCAGTCCAAAGAATAAGAAATAAAAACAAAATGAGTTGATTCTGTTTTCCCTCTGTTATCCTTTTTTCATTGGCTCATTCACTCTGTCCTTTTTTTGTTTCCTCTTTCACCCAATTCATGGGAAGGGAAGGGGAGCACCCTTTTGGTTATTGTTAGCATTCATTGAGAGCTTCAAGTCACTTTCAGCTTTAGTACTCCTGGTACTATTCTTATTGTGTTCCTTTTTTCTATGTGTTACTATGTGTTCCATTTTCTATGTGTTCCATTTTCATTTTCTTTATATGTCTTTTTAAAATCTAAGTTGATTGATGAGTTCCCTCTGTGTCCACAGTGGTCTCATTAGACAGCTTCCCCTTCTATTCCTCATAAGAATCTTTTCTATTTGTGTCTCCTGAATTCCATTCTGGAGAGCTTAAGAATAAACAGGAAATTTTTCTGTGGGATTTTAGGGCATGGTATGCTATCTACCCTTTCTCTGAACCCATTGAAATCTGTTCTTTCAAAACCTAGGTGGGGAGGGGTGTCAGACTATAGCCATTTTCCCTCTCCTTCTTTGTCATATATCCTAAGATAAAGGCATCACTTCCTTTCAAGGTTCCTATCATTCCTATGTCAGCAGCTAGGTCCTTTAGGAACTGTGGAAGTAGCAAGGTGCCCTGAAAGAGAGATGGGAGTTAGCATATGCCAATTGGGCACCACCTTAAATATCATCTTTCCTCAGACCCAGATGGAGATAGATCATGACCCTGACCCCAAGAGCCTTGGGAAGTGTACCCCAGACTGCTAGACCTGCTTCCAGTCAGTCTCTCAGACACCATCTAGGGAAGAAACTCTAATGGAGAAGAGGTTAGTCATCCCCACCAACTGCCATTCACAGGGTAAGAAGGGCAATCTAGCTAAGATGATGGGGGCACCCTGAGAGAGAGAGTGAGGGAGAGAGAAAGAGAGAGAGAGAGAGAGAGAGAGAGAGAGAGAGAGAGAGAGAGAGAGAGAGAGAGAGAGAGAGAGAGAGAGAGAGAGAGAGAGAGAGAGAGAGAGAGAGAGAGA
>JAQQSW010014093.1:0-12178 GCA_028646575.1 Pseudocheirus occidentalis | reverse complement strand
CAGGCCTCTGCACTAATTTTATTCTCATACTAAGCTGCCCTTCCTTCTTAGCCCCCTCCTGTTCTGTGATATTCTGCCCAGTGACCCTGGAGAACAATCTCTCAGACTCCAGGCCTCTTGGGGAGTCCAGCAGTCCCTTCACCCAGTGCTTAGGCCCAGGGGATCCCAAGAACAGCTGACGAGTAGTCCTCCCACTTCTGCTTGCAGACGTCCAGGGAGAGGGATCCCCTGGTCTGTGGGGGAACGCCCACCGATAGGACAGGCTTCTATGGCTTTGGTCATTCTCTACTTCTGCCTGCTGAGCTCAGCTGGAGTAAGCTGGCTCTTTCTTGAGGCATCTGGGTGGCCTAGATACCATGCTGGACTTGGATTCAGGAAGGTGTGAGTTCAGATCCTGCTTCAGATATTTACTGGCAGTGTAACCCTAGGCAGGTCACTTAACCTGATTTTGCAAGGTCACTCTCCATGATGGAGCCTGCAGCAAAGGGCTGTGGTAATGGAATGGGATAACGTAAATAAGGTGCTGTGCCGGCTTTACGGCGCTCTGGACATGCCGACTCCTAGGGTGACGGTTGCTTACGCATGGCAGCCTTCACCATATTCCTCCCCCAGCCTTCTTATGTTCTTCTTAGAGGGCAGGGTCCAGAACTGGAGCCGTGGCCGGGTAGGGCAGAGCTGGTGGGCGCTTAATGAATGCTCCTTGATTGACCCTCCACCTCTTCAGAGAAGCGGGTCCTCCTCGAGTCTTAGCCCAAGGTTAGCCAACTTGCATCTCTCTACTAATTCACATTGAGCTAGCTGTCCACTAAGATGCCCATATCCTTGCTGGACAAGCTGTCCTCTGACTGTGCTTCTCAGGCTTTTGGGGGGTAGGTTGAATTTTTGAACCTAAGCATAAAACTTTACATTTGTTGATTTGTTCCTGTCAGATTCTGTTTGACTAGATTCGGCCCCAGGGTCCAGCCTGTCAGAGATCTTTCTGAGTCCTGGTGCTATCCTCCAGTGATAGCCATCCTGCCAATGTTAACTCATCTGCATGTATGTCATTGCTGCCTAAATCCGCCAGACCCCCTGCCTGGGGCACTCCTTTGGGATCTCCTTTCAAGCCAACACTGAGCTATTAAAGTATTCTGTGCCTGCCTCTCCTTGTTCTGTTTATAAGCCCCCCATATGCATTTCCAGTGCCGGTGACAGGCCCGATGGCAGTCAAGGGAGGGGGTACTTGTGAAATGAAAGTGACACCACAAAGGACTCACTCTCCTGAGGCCCATCAGCAGCCCCACAGAAGTTGGCACCTCTAGCTCCCTCCGATTGGCAGAAGTGACCTTTCCACTGCACTTTAAGATTCAGAAGGCATTTTCTGTCAGTTCTTTCTCTCTTGATCCACACCAGGTCCTCTGAGGCTATGGCATCTTCTTCAGCGTGGGAGGAGATTGACGTTTGGGGGGCCTTCTAGACCTGCAGCTGACTCACAGCTCTGAATTCCAGAGACTCAGGCAGCCAGAGAGGTTTGGCAGCCCAGCCCAGCCCACCGCATGCTCTGTACATCCTCTCCAGGTTCTGGGGGGCCGGCTCCAATGGGCAGCCTTCTCTCTGGCCGCCATGTTTGTGTTCTGAGGATGACCTTGAATGTAGGCCTTCCATGTGTGATAGTTGAGTGGGCTTTTCCTTCATTGTAGGCCTGGTTAAAGGTCAGATAAAGATGGACAGTGGATCTTCACTGGCCCCAAAGGTTTGATCAAGCCATGCCTCCTGGGCCTCCATTTCGTCATCCATTCTAGGAAAGAATGAGACCAGATGAGACGTCGTAGAACGAGAGCTGGAAGGAACCTCAGAGGCCGTCTTTCTCTACCAATCCAAGGATGCTGAGGCCCAGGGAGGTTGGGTAACATGTCTGATATGACACAGGTAGTAAGCGTGAGGGGTGAAATTTGAACCCAAGCCCTTTTGTTACAGGGCCCTGACTCAGGCTCTTTCCACCATCCTCCACTGCCTTCTGATACTCAAGGTCCCTTCCAGGCCAGCCACTGTGTTGAGCACTAACTGAACAAATAGTGACAGGCAGGCATGGAAAGACAGCATAGGAGAAGCAGGGCCTGGGGAGGGGATCTGGCCCAGGGGCAGGCTGGCAGGCTGGGGCTCTTCTCTGAGGGTCCAAGGGCACTTGGTGAGGGAGGAGGCTCTGGCTCCTAGGAGCACATCCATGATAGAATTGGCGCCAGTGGGTTGAGTGGCAAACATCATGGGCAGGGTGGCTGGCCCGGCTCTGTGCCCCTGCTGGCTGCCTGATAGGCCCAGTCACATGTCCCCCTGGGCCTGCGAGGCAGATAGAGGGCATGGGGCTAGGCTGTCTCCAGGTCCCTGCCAGCCCTGGTCATCTGAGAGTCTAAGCTAAGCCCTTATAGTGTCAGTGCGCTTTAGGGCTTCTCCCTTGTTCATGTTTCAGGTATAGTCAGTTATCTGTGGGCAGCTGTGGGAATCTTAACTGCCATTTGTAACGTGTCGATGAGAAAGTACATTCTGATTTCGAAACCGCCAGCCACTGAGCGATTTGGGAACACGTTTGTGTGTCGGTGACAGGGAAGCTGTAGGCAAGGAGGAATAGTTCTGTCTGGTGGCCTCCCCACACTGCTCTGGGACTGCCCAGCACAGAGCAGGAGCTTAATTAATGCCCTGTTGGCATTTCTTGTACCTCAGTACAGGTGTGGGCTTAATTCAGAGGAACATGCCTGGTTCTGGTTAAACTAAAATCTGAACTGTTGGCTAGAGTTTCTGCATTCTGGATAGATGGGGTTTTTGCCCTCCTGGTAGAGGCAGGATATCTGTCCACACTCCGGCCAGGGCTCACCTCTGGTTAAGAACACCAAGTTGCCAGAAATGGGGAGAATACGGAGGCCGCATGCTTTGGGAACAAGTTGTGGCTTTTTGGATCAGTAACTGCCTATGCCAAAGGAATGGGAACAGCTGGGTTAAGGCAAGAGCTTGCATGTGGATGCTGGTGGGTCACTGCCCACCACCTTCTTTTCATTTTCTAGCATTAAAAACATATCTCGATCCCATGCCTACTGCTCCTCCTCATAGTTTGATAATCAATCCACCAAAAGACCCGTATTATATATTTGTTATGTGCTGGATAACTGTGCCAAAGACGAGAGACAGAGAAACATCTATAGGACATAAAAGATAGTGAAAAGCCCCAGCCCTCAAGGAGCATCCCTTCTGGTGGGGGAGAGGACATGCATGTAAACCTTGAATGGGAAGGCACTAGCTTCTGGGAGGACCAGGAAAGGCCTCCTGGGCCTCTTGGCCCCTGACCTCCAGTTACTGCTCCCTTCTCAAGTCCTGACTGCGTCCATCTGTCTCAGTCCCATAGTTCCTAGTTTGTTCCTAGGAGATTACCAGCTTCTTGAATGTGGCACAAAGTACCTGTTTTGTCTTGGTGTCTGTCGCACCCACCATGGGGTCTAGAATATAGTAGATGCTTATAAAATGTTTGTAAACAAACATCCGCTGTGCCCCATGGGGTCAACCACAAAGGTCTGCCTCCCCAGTCGTGGGATTGGGCAAAGGTAAATTTAGATATTGTGCTGCTGCTCTTGTCTGATGATATCAAACACTGAGGAAATTAGCCAGCTTGAATCTTTACACAGTCTGACCTGTAATTTAACTCATGTAGTGGAAAATTCTGTTTTCAGATTCCTCTCCAAATTACTCTAAAGAGAGATGACTCTTCCAAAAGCCTGTGATGAGTAAGTGGTACATCTCATAACAGGATTTAGGACTGTCGAACGAACAGATCGTAAAAATAACTGCAGACCACTGTTCTTTACCAGAAAATTCATTTCTGCTATAGCAATTTCCTTCCCTTCCACCCACTCTCAGTAAAAGATAGATCTTTCAGGATCATCACAGTAAATAAATATGTGACTATCTATCTGCCATGCAAACTGCATAAGCCCTGGTTGGTCCTGATTGAGTAATAAGGCTGATTAAGTTTCTCTCACTACTTAAGGATTAGTGGATGGAGGACTGGTTCATTTCTGAGCCGAACATTTTTCTAGGCCTGAAGTGTGGTGCTTCTCAGCTACAACTTGCAGTTTTTAAAAGGTAATTGGAAGTTGCTTGGTTGCTTCGCAAGTCACATTTCACATGTGAAAGCTAATGATGCTGTGTCATTGTTCTCAAATTCATGAATTCTCCTAATTTCCCTGCAGCTAATTACAAGAGCTCTGTTTGCATTCATAGACTTAGATAGATTTGGATCCCTGCTGAAGGAAAGGAGAGGAATGACCAGCCCCTCCACCCCACCTCCCGTCCTCCCATCTTGGCATCGTGGCGCCATGTGGGCAGCTTTTTCCCACCTCCTACATCCCCTTCTTGCCAGTGAGTGAGTTTGCGCCTCTGGCTCATACTATTCTGATCTGGGCCACTGTTTCTGGGAAGACAAGAAGCAGGGAGAAAGAATTGCCTTGTTCTTTTGCATTGTTGTTGTGTTTTATTTAACAAGGAGCACTCAGAAAAGAAGAGGGTTGAAAAAACAGGAGACTGAAGAGCCGTGGGGATTAAGACATCATGATGCTCTTGATTCCAGTTCTGAGAGGTCACGCAGGAAGGAGGAATAGGCTTGAGATGCTTCTGGGGGGAGGCAGCAAGAGTCAGGGAAAGTTTGGAGGTTCAGGTTTCTAGTGCTGTGCCCATGTTTGTTTTGGGGCACCTTGTCATTAGACACAGGGGCAGCTAGGTGGTGCGGTGGATAGAGTCTGGAAGCCTGCTCTTCCTGAGTTCAAATCTGGCCTTGGACACTTACTGATTGTGTGACCCTGGCCAAGTCACTGAACCCTGTTTGCCTCACTTTCCTGGTCTGTAAAGAAGAGCTGGAGAAGGAAATGGCAAACCACGTCAGTGACTTTGCCCAGAAAAATCCCAAATGGGGTCACAAAGAGAAAAAAAACAAATAAAAATCTCTTCCTCTTCTGGTAATAATACATCAGAATCACACTATGCGTACCGGTGTGTACACTGAACAGACAGCTGGGACCAACGCAGAGGTGACATCCTCTGTCCCGTCTTTTTAGTACTTGAGTCACTAAAAACTGTCATGCAAGGCAGATTCTCCTGGGTACTGAATTTCACCCATGTTGATCAGATGAAATGATGTATTTTGTGAAGCCAGTGAGGCCAGTTCTTTTTGTTAGGTCTTTTCTGTGTCTGGGTTTGGGATTCCTGATTCAGTGATAATCTCCCTGAGGCCAGGTTGCCCATCGGCCCTCCTGCTCCCTCTCAGTGAGTGGTGCTTTGTGCATTATAATCTTTGACTAGCTTGGATTGACGGAAAAGGTGTAGGTCTGTGCTTAGCAGAAAGTGGGTTTGGCTGGGCGAGGAGAGCCCTCGTATCTTGTCTTTTGTGCCCTGGAGCTAGCTAGCCTCCCCCCCCCACCCTACCCTATCTGAATTAAAGAGCTGGAATATTATTATTTTTAAATGATTTTAATCTAATTTGTAATGTTCTATGGATCAGACATCCATTAAAAAAAAAGAACCCTCTGACAACAAGAAATTTTGAAAAGAAAAAGAGGGTGAGGCTGGTCCTGCTTGAGCTTAATGTAATTATTTTTGCTCTGCTGTGTAGAGGCAGCCTGCCAGAAGATGGGGGTACAAATTAATTAACCAACTGTTCGCAGCGATATGGTGATGTCGTTAGTGATAAGCATGGAAGGAAATAAGGCGGTGCTACCTTGGCTGGTTTTCTTTAATGGGGGAGAAAAATTTGTGGGCCAAAATGAGATAGACAAAAGGCTTTGGAAAAGAAGCGTCTGGCTGCTTTCTGTTCATTTGAAGGGGAATTGCTTCTCTGTGGTTTGGATCGCTTACCAGCTGCCACCGAAAGAAGAGAAATGGCCGTTTTCGTGGCATAGTTTCTCAAGAAAGGCTGTGAGTGTTTGGGCCTTCAGCCGGCTGCTTGCCGATTCCGTGTGATTTCTCTCCCGCCCCTGGGTCATTTCCTACGGGACTGTTTTCACACGGTAACCTAAGTTAGCTAGAACATATTAGCCCAGCAGTTACTAATCCAGGGGAGAGCTGATGACTCATCGGTACAGCATGACTGATCTGATGCCATGGTTTTTGCATGTGTATTCATCAGAAGGTAGAGGGTATTTAACCAAGTGTCACAACCTCTGCCAGTGGTAATGTGGTAACCACATCCCTGGGTGCTTTGAAAGAAGTGAATAGGTGTGCTCTGATGGATGGGGTGTCCCAGAAGTCTTAGTGCAGCCTAAAGCTCCACCTTCAGACGGCACCCAGACTTTTGGGCCAACCTCACATTTCAGTTAATTTCGGTTGTCAGCCCTGGTCCTGCTGGTAGAACATATGCCCCATCAGCGAGGGCCCTGCTCACTTGTGACTGGCCAAAGTGAGATTCTGGCCTGTTCTTGTTTATTGGCATGATGGAGCAGCATTGACCTGGGATGTCTTGGGAAGTTTCATAAAAGCATTCAGTGAGGGACAAAACAGCATGAAACTCTCGACAACTTATTTTCTATCTAAAGTAAATTAATAAACTGTACCCACAATCTTAAAAAACAACAACCACATCTTGAACTTGTGTTGGTCTGTGGTTGTGGACCACACCCAGCCAGAGCTGGGAAGAATTCTTTATCACCATGAGGGAGATAGATGGTAAACAAACAGTCCCTTTTCATGCGTGTGTGTGTGTGTGTGTGTGTGTGTGTGTGTATTGGGGGGGGAGGGAACATTTCTAATTTTGTCCACGCTGCTGCCAGGGAAATGCCCCCCAGTGCAGATCTGCTGCTGGTGTGCAGCTTAGTAGGGGTGAGTCCCCCAGGGTCACACGGCCCAACTGAGAATCAGGATTTGAAGGGAGGGCTCGTTGGCCTCCAGGCTGACCCACTGTGTGGCTTCCCCATCATACCTAACCCAGAGAAGACAGCTGTGTAAAGAAATCTGTACAGACAGGAGAATCACCTCTAGTACGCTGCTTCAGGCATTAACTACCAGAATTGAAAGGAAAGGAAAAGTACTCTAATTTTAGGCTATCTCAAAAGAAAGATTCTCTTGGCCTTATTGGTCGTCATTGTTATGACAGAGAGCAATGAAAATAATAAATTTAAATGTATGCAGTGGCATCTTTAGAGGCATATGAAAAAAAATCTTTATTTTTTGTTTAATCTTTTCTGTAAAATCCTCTTTAAAATAAGCTTTTAATTTGCTTCATTTTGAGCCATGAGGTTTTAGGCATATATTTTAGCCATTCACCTGGGCACCAGTCAGTCAGTAAACATTAATTAAGCACCTACTGTGTTCTAGGCACCGTGCCAGGTATAGTGATTTTGTATCTTGAAATGTGGTTTTGAATTGCTGCACACATGCTGCAGCTTGTTGAATGTGGAGAAAAATCAATTCATAGAAAGTAATTGATAAAGCATTTATCTAAAAAGGGTAAACAATGAAGACATCCATTTGAGGGCTGCAGCGTGCTATTCCAGACTGAGCCCTGGATCAAGAATGCTCGGCTCTAGTCTCAGCTGTGCCCCTCACTGCCTGTGTGACTTTGGACAAGTCAACAAACTAATAATCCTCAGTTCCCTCGTCTATTGAATAAGACTTGGGCCACATGATCTCTGGTGTCCCCTCTAAGTGCCATCTTGCTGTGATTTGATGATCTTAATCAGAAGATTTATACTTAATTTTTTCATCACCAACATTCTCCAGGGTATCCGTGATCTTGTCGGTGTAGGAACGCTCTCCATTAATAGGACAGAGGGCCCAGCCCTTATCCATGGCCTCCCCTACATGGGGTTCTGTGGAGCCAGTCCATTGCATTATGACCACCCCAGCTTTGTTGCTGGCCACACATTCCTCAGATGACCACCTTTCCATGATCTTTACATAGGAATCTCATTTTTTGTCATGCCTGCTCGTGCCCTCCATCAGCCTCTGTAGTGCCCTTCTTCAGTGGGTCATCAGTTCTTTGGAGACTGAAGTGTTCTGTGACTCAGAGACATAGAATAACCCCAAATGCTCATATGTTTAAATAGATCAGTGATCTCAGCCCATCCAAGCCTGTCCATCCTGGGTGACTCTTCCATGACCTCACAGAAGCTCCCCAATGGTGGGTCTCCCCCTGGCTACCTCTCATGGGACTTGACCGTTCCTTCTTTCTGGCATATGATTGTTTGATTACATCCTTTACTCCTGTTACTCTTCGGAGTTCCCCCTAGGTTATGGGTTGTAGCCCGCTCCCACCCAGCACGTCTTTCCACTGCCCACTTTGCTCAGTCTTCATTCTTCTAAAGCAGTGACAGTGTTGTGTGTGGCAGCCCTGCTGAAAGGCTTGTATTGAAAAGATGAACCTTGGCCTGATGGGAAGTTGGAGTTCACTAATGATGCTCATCCAGACTGCGCTTTCCTAGTCTGGGTCCAGCTCAGTCTTGTGTATCTCTTTCCCATCTATCCATCCATGCATGCATCCATCCATCCATCCATGCATCTATACATCTATACCCACATATGTATGTGTGTATATTCACACACATACACATACTAAAATCTGAGCAGGAGACATTCCTCATTCATTTGGTCTTTCCCTTGGGTGAAGAGGCCAAGCTCCTCTGAGGGATCACAGATCTCTCCCAGGAGGCCCCGCCATGTCTTGCAGCTTGACTTAGTCAGTAAAATGTCATCTGCAAGCAGGAGCACCCAGAGGACGTCACCACCCACAGAGCTGCTCATCAGCCTGGATTACTCTGCAGGATCTTCTCCATCACGGGGATGCTGTCGGCAGACAGATCTCTCCGTTTGAGGATTTGCCTGATGTTTATTATCACAAGGTCATGGAACTGGGCTGTTTTTCTTGTAACATCTTCCGTGGAATCTTGATGGATCGTGATACCCGGGTGGGAGATGCCTTGCCGTAAAAACCTGTTTTTAGGCATCGCTTTGTTTTCTTGGGTCAGATGCTGCTTCTGTACCAGCAAACAGCCAGTGCAGCTGAATCTTAGATTCTCGACATCTTACAGGCAGTTGTGAGGTGGTGAAGCTGTGGCCTCTTGGGGGGTGCCGTCATGAAAGCCTGCTTTCCCTCTATTCCCCTCTGAGGATACCCTTAACTTAGGTATAGATGACGCTTGTGCTTGTTCGCTGTTGGTTTTGTCTTGGTTTTTCATTGAATAAGGTCTGCTTTTTTTTCTCACATTGTTGGTATTCACCTTATGGAAAGTCAGGTCTAGAACCTGGAAGACCTTAGTTCAGATCCAGTCTCTGAACCTCGACTGGCTCTGTGACCTTGGGCAAGTCTCTTACTTTCTGTCTGCTACAGTTGGGGTTGTTGTGAGGGTCAAATGAGGCATTAAGTGCTTAGCACGGTGCCCGGCACATGGTGTTTATCACCCTTATTATTACTCCGTGTCTTTCTGTTCTTTAGATGTCTTAGAAGTCAGAGCCATGCTGCCTTTGCCATTCTGCTGGCCCCAGTGCAGACCTCCTCCCTATAGTCTTGACATAACCTGGCTGTTTCTCTCCCCCCCACCCCCCGCCCCGTTTTTTTCTTTAAAGCCATTTTTCCTTTTATAAACATCCTGGGGTACTGATCAAGGTCCAGGTGTGGTGATTCCACAGTCTTGTTGGACAGATGTTTGTAATACTTTCTGCAGATCTTTTCCAACTTTCTGACGATTGTAGTCTTCTTTCTGTTAGCGTTTGCCCCTCATCCTGGAAGAGGAGCTTGACGTCCGGGAGGGAGGCTGTGCCATGCGAGTAAATAGCATTAAGTGAGGCAGGGCTGTGCACATTCATCACTCAGGAGCCATCTGCATAGATCAGGACGCCTGGAGATGGCTGGGGATGCAGCGAGAGGCCTCGGCCTTTCTAAGCCAAGGTCTTCGGCTGCTTCCGTGCGTATCTTTGGAGTGGCTTTGCCCGGCCAGATTCTGACCAGCTTCTTTGAGTTTTTGTTCTCCACTGGTTTTCTCTGCTTTATGAAGTGGTTCTGCTCATCATCCTTCGTTGTCCGTCATTAAATTTTACAGATGAGTTTATATTCTCACCTCATATGGCCTTTAGAGTTCCTCAGGTAAGTCAAATGTTGACTGACACTTTCTGCTCTTATGGGGTCTCCTTGTTGTAGCAGTTAATTTACATTGGTTTAATTTCTGGGTGGAATTATTCTAGTTGGTATTGATGCCTTTCCTACTGTCCATAGAGAAAGACTGGGCCTTGGTTTCAGGAATGAGTTTGGGATCCCCAGAAGGATTTTGTCCTTTCCCAGAAGCAGTCTGGCCGCCCTTTCTTCTCCCTCTCAGTTCTAGACCCAGCTCGTTCATTGTCCATTTGCAGCATGTCCAAAATCTGGAAGCTGATGGACAGGCTCTGTGGATTGACCTTCCAGACATATGGCGTAACCTGGAAAACAAATGTTCTTCTACTTCTTTCCCCCTGTGGGAATAATTAGGATAAACTCCCAAGGACGCACTGCTCATCTAGGATTCCCCGCAGTCTTCTAGGGCTGGAGCACTCCAGACACTACACAGCCCAGCCCCTTTCATTTTACACATGCAGAAGCCTAGAACCCACGGTAATATTGTGGTTAAGGTAGGGTTTGAACCCAGAGCCTCCGACTTATCCTGGATATTGATAGCTATTACCGTGGTAGTTCACATCTACTGTTCCCGTGCTGTAGCAGTCTATCCCTGCCTGCGCTCCCCGGGTTTTGATGCTTACTGTGCTTGTGGTGGTGGGCCTTTTGCAGCATCTGTCTGAGAGCCCAAGTGTTTGATGAGAAGGTGCACTGCTGGAAGTTGGCCAGGGACGCTTCCCTGATGATTTAGAAAGTGGAAACACTGCCCACAGAAGGTGCTGCATCCTCCTCTGGGGCATCAGTTAGCCACAGATCAGTGACTTATTGGATTGTACCGGCATATGGATGGGGAATGGGGGAGGGGGAGGGAAAAAAGGCTCCTTTGGCAGCCAGTTCTACCTTGATTTCCCTTAAGGATGATGTCGGGTGTGGGATGTGGCCTTGAAGGTCCTTTAGCCAACTCTAGTCAGATCCTAGGTCATAATGGTTTTTCCTCAGCCCCTTCCTCTTCCTTGATATTCTGTGTCAACAGGAAACATCTTCTTGGGTGGAGCACACCTGACTTAGCTTTCCTTGGGAGGGTGGGCAGTGTCGGTGTATTGATGGTGTCATTGATCTTAGGACCAGAAGGGACCATGAGACTTTATCTAGTCCAGCCTTCTGGCCTGATTCCAAGTATGTAACCATCCTTTTACACACGGGCCAGTCTGGGCCCAGAGAGCTTGAGTGACTTGCCCAAAGACACACAGGGCACAGGATCACGGATCTAGGGCAAAAGGGGAGTTAGCACCCACTGAGCCTGGTGTCCAGAGAGGGTGAGCCACGCAGCTGGAATTCAGAATTAGTTGTGGTTATCTTGGGCTTTCTCCCCTCTCAGGAGAGGAGTCCTGGCTATGACTCTGGTTGGACCAGACTAGAACCTTTTTTCCTCCCTCCTTGTCCAGGGCCCAGAATGTGGAGGTCAGAGGGGAGATCAGGGAAGGAGGGGATTCTTCTGACATCTGTGAAGTGTCCAGATACACACATGTGGGCTTGGAGGGATTGTTGTTCTTCAATGGACTCTGTTCACTCAGCCGAGATAATAAGAATTTATGGTGGCTCCATTTTTAATGGAAGCCAGTCAAAATTAGGGTGCCCCTGGGGGGGGGGTGCGTGTGTGAGTTGGGAAGGGACCTTTTTTTTAAATCATTTTAGCTATAGGGTTGTCTAAATGCCTTTATGTATGCAGATATACCTAGATTTAAACAAATCTCATAAGAAAACTGGAATTTACAGAAAAAGATGAATTAGGTGGTGATTTCATAGTTTGTTTTTTTAATGGTCGGTACTCCCTTAAGTCCATTTAAGAGACTATTTCTATATAAAAATTGAACTTACAACTTTTGTGAAATACAACTTATATGTGAAACAAAATGTGTCTCTTACATTAATCTTCCCTCTTTTATTTATTTTTTTCTAATTACATGTAAAAATACTTTTCAACATTTTTTTAGAAGATTTTGAGTTCCAAATTTTTCTTCCTCCCCATGATAGCAAGTTTTTTTCCCTCCCCCCTCCCCAAGATAGCAAGCAGTCTATAGGCTA
>JAQQSW010014092.1:0-12179 GCA_028646575.1 Pseudocheirus occidentalis | reverse complement strand
CTGTGTTCTCTGGATTTGTGTGAGGCTGAGAGTCCTAGACTTTCCTAGACTTTGTCTGGGCTCGTATTTTCTGGGTGTTTAGGGTGGCGGTGTAGGAGCTGCGGGACCTTGCTGCTTCTACGCCGCCATCTTGGCTCCGCCCCCCTTCCCCACACATTTTGAATCCTTCAAATCACCTTTTAAATTCAAATAGTAATGCCTGAATAATTAAAACATACTTACTGAAATTACAAGAACCAAGAGGTTCTTGATAATTCCTTCATGTGGAAAAATGAGTCAAATCACAATTTATAGTTGCATATCCCAAAGACTAAGCTTTATTTTAAATGCAGCCATACATAAATTATAGGACCTGATTTCAATCCTCAGGTTTTAAGTTAAATTCATTTAAATGTCCTATATTATTGACAATGAAAGCTAAATTCTGAAACCAATTATTAATATCATTAAGTTGTTCTGGTTACTCTCTTTTTTCATTTTTAAAAACATTTTAATTCCATGGCACATCTGCCAAAAACTATCTTATAATCCTTATTACAAGAAAGCCAGCAAACTTTTACACAATAAAGTAAAATTTTCTGGTCCATTTCAATTTCTAGGAGTACTGAAGAAAACTCATTAGTTCAGTCCTTGAGAATATTCAATTTCAATTCAATTCAATAAACATTTCTCAAGTGTCTACTATAGAAAACATGAAATTCTCTGTTTTCTGAAAAATTTCAGCACTTGTTCCATTTCAACTACTTTTGAGCACAACACTTCCTGGTATATTATGTAGGGAACATAATAAAACTAAAAATGGTAGCAATTTCATTCTGTTTCACTAATAATATGGATACAAATCCATTTGCCTTCCCTGTCATTCCTTTCGCACTTTCTCTAGATTCACACTATTTTTGAGAATGGAAAATTATTCTTCTCTAAAAGTCCATGTTTATACTTGAAAATATCTTCACCTGCAGTTGTGTCATTAAGAGAAAGTGTATCCAGCAATTCTTCACACAAATGAATAAACATGGTTCCACGTGCTAGTCTACTGGTAATTGACAATATTTGACCACAATAAAAATATTATACGGTGTTAGATAATGGTCTATGCCCAGACAATTTTTCAATTTTGATTTTAATTTTTCACTAATGTCAACAACAAATTCATTTGTTCTTTGCACAACAGTGTTTCATGATAGTGAAATACTCTGAAAAATTTTAACTTTTGCCGGCGAAAGGATTTCAGCAGCTTTCACCATGTACTCCTTCACAAATTCATTTTAACTAAACCAATTTGAATGTTTATTTATGAGTTCTGAAATAATACAGTTAAATTTGATCACAGTCTTACTGTCTGTGGATATTTTAAAATATTGTTTGTGGCTTTTGAAGTGCAGATTTCAAATTTTTTTAAATTTTATCTCCTCTTATTTTAGCTTACTCTTTCAGAACAATGTATTTCACAGTAATATTTTAAATTATATTCCTTGGGGAACCAATATTGTGTCTACAAATGGAACATAAATTCTTACTTTTATTACTTCAGAAAAGAAATAATTTAGTTCTTGTATTGTCTGAATATTTTGGTGCTGTTATTACATGGATCTCTTCTTCTCTTAGAATATGACATGATTTTTACCCTTCCCATAAAATAAAAAAATGAAGTATCAAAACCACATAATTTATAATTTTATATTTCTAGTTATAAACAATTTTATAATTTTCTTACCTTATATGGGTTGCAGTAAAGACTCTTCTTTCTCTTGACCTCTTTTGCCTATAACAGAGATTTATTGAATATGAAAGCAAGAAAATATGATTTCCTACCTACCATTTAACCCAGAATGAATTTCTGTAGCGTATAGATCAACTGCACAAACTGGGTTTGAAAGGACCTCAAAGTGGAATATAGTATGGCAGAAACTGGGCATAGACCATTATCTAACACCGTATGCCAAAATCAAGCCTAAATGGGTGCATGATCTAGGCATAAAGGCTGATACTGTAAGCAATCTGGGAAAGCAAGGAATAGTTTACCTGTCAGATTTATGAGAAGGGAAGACTTTATGACCAAACAAGAATTAGAATTGTAAAATGTGAAATGAATAATTTTGATTATATTAAATTAAAAAGTTTCTGTACAAACAAAACAAATGTAACCAAGATTAAGAGGGAAGTGGAAAATTGGGAAAGAATTTTTACAACCATATCCCTGATAAAGGCCTCATTTCCAAAATATACAGAGAATTGAGTCAAATCTATAAGAATACGAGTCATTCCCCAATTGGTAAATGGTCAAAGCACATGAATAGGCAGTTTTCAGAGGAAGAAATTAAAGATATCTATAAGTATATGAAAAAATGCTCTAAGTCACTGTTGATTAGAGAAATGCAAATCAAAACAACTCTGAGATACGACATCTCACCAGTCAAATTGGCTAAAATGACAAAACAGGACAATGATAAATGCTGGAGAGGATGTGGAAAAATTGGAACACTAATGCATTGTTGGTAGAGTTGTGAACTGATTTGACCATTCTGGAGAGCAATCTGGAAGTATGCCCAAAGGGCTATAAAAATGTGCACACCCTTTGACCCAGCATTACCACTTCTGGGGTTATATTCCATAGAGATCATAGAAGTGGGAGGAAGACCCATATGTACAAAAATATTTTGGAAGCCCTTTTTGTGTGGCAGAGAATTGGAAATTGAGGGGATGCCCATCAATTGGGGAATGGCTAAACAAGTTGTGGTATATTAATGTAATGGAATACGATTGTGCCATAAGAAATGAGGAGCAGATGGACTTCATATTTACCTGTAGGGGATTAAATGAACTGATGTTGAGTGAGAAGAGCAGAACCAGGAGAAATCTGTACATAATTACAGACACAACATATGTGTGATGGCCAATTTTGATAGACTGGACTCTTCTCAGCAATGCAAGATTATAAGACAACTCCAAAAGATTCAAGATAGAGAAAGATATCTACATTTAGAGAAAGAACTAGAAAGAACAGTTTGAATGCAGATTGAAGCCAACTACTTGCTCTCTTTCCTTTTCTAGTTTGGTTTTGTTACCTCTTTCCCACTGTTCCTTCCATCCCATCTGTTACAATCCTTCTTTATAACTTGACTGTCTAATGTGAAAGTATTTGCAGATCCTATACTTGATTGTATGCCCCCATGGTGGGGGGCCAGGAGGAAAGGGAGGGGGAGAAAATGTGAAACTCAAGGGATTGTAGAACTGAATCTTATAAGTTAAAAGGAAACAAACAAATTAATAAAGCCAAAAATTGTTTGTTTTTTTATAAAAGGACCTCAAGGGAAGAATGTGCTTACGTGGTTGGCACAAAATCTTTCCCAATCAGCTACTGTTAGCAAATTTCAAAACATGATAGGGGTTTCCACTTGGTATGAGAGAGAGAAAACACTATAAGGAAAATAGCTATTAAAGAAGAAATGCTGTCCCATGCTTATCTCTTTTGGTTTTTCTTTCTCAAACATAAGTCTCTTATTTGCTTGGTTTCCATATGAACTCCAGTATGCTGCTTACTACTGTCATGATACTTTGCCAACATTAGTGAAAGTTCAACGTGGAAGTGAAAGCTGCCTAACCCAAGATGTGTTTTAATATTGCACAGGTGGATCAGTACCTATTCACAGAAATGGATGGCATGACTAAATGTTTAGTGTGACACAAGAGGTTTAGTTAAATGACAATATATAATTTGCAGTTCTGCAATAGCAACTACCGTGTAAAGGAAAATTGACATTTCTACTTTTTACTAATATCCCTTCAAATACTAAAAGTATCATTAAGTTATGATACATTTTTTCTGCTTATAAAAGATTGCAGTTTACAAAGACAGGAGCTTGGCTGTGAACTGCAAGACTCCTAGAATTGTTTTGCTGTTTTGTTCATGTGTTCATATGTATGGTCCTGACCTCTGCCTTCTATGTGCTACAAACTGATCTCCAGTTGCAGCCAAATGTGGTAAGCTGTGCTTCCCTCCTATAGTTCCTCTCCCTATTAGTCTGCGCTGAGTTTCCTCCCTGCCAAGCACCAAATTATAATGTAAGCCACCTCCTCATCTCCTACTCCTGCCTGTCATCTCCTTTCCTCCTCCAAAATTACCAATAACAACTACATATCTTAGAGTGGAAAATTATTCTCTTAAGATCAACCATCAAGACTCTAATCAACCCTATCAAATGAAAATTAATAAACACAATAATAATTTTTATAATCATAGAACTACTATTCAAGAAAATTTTATGAGTTTTAGTTCTAAAATGTAACATTCTCTATGTGTTTTCTTGTATTATTTTATTGTGTTATTATTTATTTTGTTAAAAATTTCTCAATTATATTAGAATCTAGTTCAAACTCCACTCAAAAGCTTTTTGATAGAATCAGGTGCACTTCACTAGAGCCTTGAAGAAAACAAGGAAATCTCAGAGTCCAAGGTGAGGCAGGTATACTTTTTATACATGGAGAGTGGTCAGTAGAAAGATGTGGAAATGGGCAATGAGTGACTTGTATAAGGGAGAATAAGATAACTAGTTGTACTGGAACATTATATGTGTGATGGAAAATAATGCATAATAAGGCTGAAAAAATAGTCATAAAATATTTTTATAGGAGGTGACTTGAGGCCCACTTATAAATGATTCAAGTGCCAAGCAGAGCAGTGTATATTTTATCTGAAAGGTAATAAATAGGGAACCCCTGGAGTTGAAATGTTGGCCTTGTCTTAAGGTTGAATGGTTAGATTTGCTAATGATTTATCTCTCTGATTGTTTCTAAAAAGAAAAACAAAAAAACAAACATAAACAAAAAACCTTCTGGTTTATTTATCATTTAAACTGCTATTAAATCTTTTATTCCATTTATTTCTGCTCTTATTTTAGAACATCTTTTTTATTGTTGAAGAAACATTCTACAGTAGCGTGCTTTAAAAAATGACATGAATGAAACTTGTATTTTATCAAATGTTTTTCTTCATCCTTGGATGTAATAGTAGGTGTTTCTTTTTTAATTTGGGGGAATTGTATGTTTTATATTATAAATGATTAGATTCATTTTTTTTCACTATTTTTCTGATTCTTTTTCAATCCATACAGAGACATGTGAATATGTTACACTTATTAGATATTTTGCGTTCGTAATTTTTTGGTTTTGCTTTTGTAGTGTTTTCTTCCCTGTTTTTGTTGGGTATTAAAAAAAATAATTGGATATATTTTAAATTCCAATCTGTCTTGCTCCCTCTCATCCCACTCCATAGTAGCGAACACTGAAAATCATGTGTGTGTATTGTGTGTGTGCACATATGTAAAACCATAATACACATACTTCAACCTATCAATTCTTTCTCTGCAGGTAGATACCATCTTTCTTCATAGGGCTTTTATAGCTGATTTGAGTATTTATAACAATCAGGACAGCTTAGTCATTCTCAGCTATTCTTCAAATAACACTGCTGTTATTGTAGCCAACATTTTTTCCTGGTTTTTAAAACCAACGTTATATTTTCAGTTATAAAAGGAATTAAGTCTACATTTTTCTAAATTTTATAACTATTATATTAAACATGTGGATTATTTCTTCTTGGAAAATTTGAAGGATGCTATAAATCAATTTAGATCACATAATTTAAATTCTTTTGTTTGTTTGTTTTGGTGAGTTATTCACTGGTTCCATAAAATTGCTTTAATTTTAAAAATTTGATTCTATTCTCTTCACTCCTATTTCTTCCTCTAAAATTATTCACTTTAAATAATTAGTTTCTTCTGTTGGTTTTGGTAATACGGTTTTAAATCATTATTTGTTTTCAAATTTTCTGCTTTTAAAAATATAGCAATTTATAATTTTCCCTAATTAGAATTTGGACTTACTTTGTGATTTTTGTGTTCTTGTGTTTCTTTTTTTTTATTTTGCTAATTCATTTCTTCTCTCCTGATTATGATTAGATTTACTCATAATTTGTCAGTATGATTGCCCCTTTAAAAAAAGTCCTGGTTTTATTTACCATTTAAATTCTTTCATCTTCATTTGATTTATTTAAGCTCTTATCTTTATACTTACTCTCTTTTTGATGTTACTTTGGAAGACTCTTTGGTTCCTTTTCTAGTGCTTTTAGGTAGAAAATTAATTCATTAATACTGACGCTTAGCTGTATAAATTTAACCCAAATATATTTGTATCTCCTGTAGTTTAACATGTGATAGTTTTTTAGCATTATATTTGTATTTTTCTTATGTTTTCTTTATTATTACTTAATATACTGATTTTTATTATACACATGTTATAAATTTTGTTAATATTAATGCTATTTAACACTAATTTTCTTGCATTATGATTTGAAAACAAAATAGCCATAATTCTATTCTTGGGAAACATATTACATGTATGTGTGTATATGTACATATATACATATATTTTTTCAGTCTTTAATGTACATAAGGTTATGCTATTCGATAGCAACATATTTGCTTTTTCATTATTACACATGTATTTTAGAAGAATTTTTCCTCTTTTTGCTTTTTAGTTCTCTCCATATATTTATTTGCAAAGTATTAAATGGATAGTTTAAAAATGTGTTTTCTTCATTTTTAATCTTTCTATTTGATTTGTCGTGCTAGGGTAATGAAATATTGTGATCACTTACAAATACTAAAACTTGTTACATTTCTTCTTGTATCATTGATAAAGCTTCTTTTTACGAAATTCGTTATAGAACCACTTGGTGCATAAATCTTTGTACTTTCATGTGCTTTTGCTATTATATAATGCTCTTTTTTCTCCTCGTTTTGTTTCTATTTAGAATTCCACTTAATCATATTGAATTCGTGCTGTCCTTGCTATAAAAAAATCAAACCTTGACAACATATATATATATCATATGAACTTTCAATTTCAAAATTTTTCTTTAGTTATATCATGTTGTATTAAATGTTACTTTAAAAGATGTGTTACTTATAAGCAATATTTTAACCAGTTTTGTTTCCTGATATATTTTAGAAGGTATTCTGTTCTTTTTGCTTTTTGGAGGGTGGAAGGTAGGGCAATCAAGGTTAAGTGACTTGCCCAAGGTCACATGGCTAGTTTTTTGTGTCAAGTGTTCGAGGCCAGATTTGGACTGAGGTCCTCCTGACTCCAGGGCTGGTGCTCTATTCACTACATCATCTATTTTGTTCTTTTAGTAGGTAATTTTAGACCATTATGCTTATTGTTAATAGTAGAAAAATCTATTTCCTTTTTTAAAATGTTACCTTAACCAATTGTTTCCAAAGTACATGTACCCCAGGGAGTATATAAGACAGTATATTATGGTGTGAGAAGAAAATGGTACAATTTTAATTCATATTTCCTTTATCTAAATGTTGAAATTTTACTTTGTCAATAAATAACATGTGCATTGACCCTAGCATTCTTATTTAGTCTAATGATCATACATCACATGTGATATTTAAAGTTTATTGAGGGAAGAGTACAGAAAACAAGGCAGCTAGGTGGGGAAGTGGATAAGGTTCAGGGCCTGAAGTCAGGAAGACTCATTTTTGTGAGTTCAAATCTGGACTCAGGCACTTACTAGCTGTGCAATCCTGGGAAAATCACTTAACCCTGTTTGTCTCAGTTTATCATCCATAAAATGATTTGGAGAAAGAAATGGCAATCTGCTCTAGTTTCTATTTAGAATTCCAATTAATCATATTGAATTCCTGCTGTTCTTGTTAAAAAAAAACAACCTCTTGACAACCCCAAATGAGGTCACAAAGTGTCAGACACCATGAAAATAACCGAACAACAATGACAACAAAAACAAGGGAAGAGTGAGAATTCTGTTATGGAAAAGAGTTACCATGGTGTCAATATATGACAGTTGATGAATGCCTGGTTAAATATATTTACAGCTTATAGTATCTAACTTTAAGCAAATAAAACCTGAAAAATAGACAATTAAAAACATTACTTCAAAGGAATCAAGGATTAAATATGATACTAATAATGCAAACAAAATCAAACAAGAAAATGAGAAGGCTTATTCTTCTTATTATCATAAAATAAATTCTATAGCAGCTACATAATGACATAAAAGCCATATCTGATTAGAAGTTGACCAAAAAATTCAAACTTATATAGAAGCTTTTTTGAAATCAGGATTTCTATATTTTATAATTCATGACAAACCTACCATGGTGTAATTTGATCCTTGAGATATTTGTTAATGAGAGGTTAAAACTATCATTATTAAGAAGATATTTAAAAACTGAAGTGGTTTAATATTAAGCCCAAAAGTACAAAAAATGTTCATCTAGAGACTTAAAAAACTTGGAATAGGCATTCTTTAACCAGTTTAAAAACTTATTAAGATTTGTGGGCCTATTTGTTAAAAGTATAATAATAATAATAATAATAATAACTATTATTATTATTACCATAAAAGAATAATAATGATATAATAATAATCTAGCATTTTCTTAGTGCTTTAAAGTTTGCAAAGCACTTCAGAAACATCTCATTTGATCTTCACAGCAACCCTGTGTGGTAAATTACTACCATTATCTCCATTTTACATATGAGGATTTGAGACAGATAGAATTGTTATCGTTGTTGTTGCTGCTGCTACTGTTGTTGCTTAATGATTAGTCCTGAGTCCCCTGGCAAGTAAGTAACTAAGACAGAATTTAAACTTTGGTCCTTTTGATTCCAAGTCTTTCACTCTATAGCCTTTGACATATAGCTGCTGAGAAATACAACACCTTCCATTTAGTTTGTACTTATTCAGTAGTATGGACCCACAATACTTGATTTCTGTCTTTCTGGTTACTTGCTATATTTTTTCTTTGACCTGGGTACTCTGGAATTTGGCTATAATACTCTTAGGAGTTTTCTTTTTTGCATCTCTTTCAGGAGGTAATAAGTTAATTCTTTCCATTTCTATTTTACCCTCTGGTTCTAGAATATCAGGGCAGTTTGTTTTGATAATTTCTTGAAAGATGTTGCATAGGCTGTTTTTTAATCATAGCTTTCAGATAATGCAATAATTTTTTAAATGATCTCTCTTGGATCTAGTTTCCAGGTGAGTCATTTTTCCAGTGAGATATTTCACATTGTCTTCTATTTTTTCATTCTTTCAATTTTGTTTTAAAATTTCTTGATTTCTCATAAAGTCACTAGCTTCCATTGGCTCCATTCTAATTTTTAAGGAATTATTTTCTTCAGTGAACTTTTGGACCTCCTTTTCCATCTGGTCAATTCTGCTTTATAAGGTATTCTTCTCCTCATTGGCTTTTTCAACATCTTTTGCCATTTTGGTTAGTTCATTTTTAAGGTGTTATTTTCTTCAGTATTTTGGGGGTCTCCTTTAGTAAGCTGTTGACTCACTTTTCATGATTTTCTTGAATAACTCTCTTTTCTCTTCCCACTTTTTCCTCTACTTCTCTTACTTGATTTTCAAAATCATTTTTTGAATTCTTCCGTAGCCTGAAACCAATTCATATTTTTCTTGGAGGCTTGTGATGAAGGAGCTTTGACTTTATTGTCTTCTTTTGGTTGTATGTTTTGATCTTCTTTGTTACCAAAGTAAGATTCTATACGCTGAGTTTTTCACACTGTTTACTCAACTTCCCAGCCAAATACTTGACCTTTTAGCACTTTGTTAAGGTAGACTTCCAGGGTGGAGACTGCACTGTCCTAAGTTTAAGGGGTTTTGTTTAAGGGGTTTTTTTCAGAGATATTTCTAGGGATATGTAAATTTTTAGTTTTTCCAAGGTTGTACAATGAAAAGAGAGGTTTAATTCCTCTCCTGGTGTGTGCTCTGGTCTGTGAGTGACTAGGAGCACTCTTTTCTGCCTTGGGACTGTGAGGAGCATTCCCTCTCTACTGTCACCACAAACTCCACCATTCCAACCCTCCTCACTCCAGGACTGTCAACCAGAACTGTGACACAGATCTAAGCAAGGGCAAAGGAGGAGAATCTTGCCTCAGCACCAGCAAAGAGATTCCTGCAATCCCCACCCTGATCATTTGCTTGATTGCCCCACAGTCTGTGGGCTGAGAGCTCCAGAGCAGCCACTGTTTTCAGGGCTGCCACCACCCTGGGGCTGGAGCCATACCATGCTATTCTCTAACTCATGTCCAGACAGACCTTTCCCACTGACCTTCTATGTTGTCTTTGGTGTTAGTGGGTTGAGAAGTCTGGAAACTGCCAGAGCTGCAAGTGCCTCAGCCTCCTGAGGCCTACTCAGGGTGTTGCTGGGCCCTGATCTCTGCCAGCAAGGCCCACACTAAACTGTACTTCTCTCACAGCCCACAGGCCTTTCCTGTTGGCCTTCCATGTTGTTTTGGGCTAGAAATTTGTTTCACTCTGTCATTTTGAGGGGTTCTGCTGCTCTAGAATTTGTTTAGAGTAATTTTTACAGGTATTTGGAAGGGTTTGGGGGAGAGCTCAAGGGAGGCCCTGCTTTCACTCTGCCATCTTGTCTCCCATTAACTGTCTTTATAAGCTATGAATCATCTAACATTGTTAGAGTAACATTCATCAAAATTAAGGCAGCTGGACAATGTTATAATCAAGTAGTCTTCAGGGGAAAAGATCAATTTAGTTGAATAAACATCTAATAAATATGTACAATATAATAAATATGTACAATATAATATCATAGAAACTAAGGATACAAAGATCAAGTTAAAATCATCGATGGTCTCAAAGAGTTTGGGATGTCTCTATCTCTAACACAATGTCACTGAAAATCTAAATATTTTTCATGAGTAAATGAAGTTATCTGAGGTATTTATTTTTCAGTCTGGTTTTGGAATTGGAAATTGAGAAACAGTAATTGAAAAGAAAGACATATTGATTAAAAGGCAGTCAACAAAACATGACACTGCAGGGGAAGAGGGTGGAGCCAAGATGATGTGGTAAAAACAGGGATTTGCTTGGGCTTCCCCCACATTCCTCCAAATTCCTATAAAAATGACTCTAAATAAATTCTAGAACAGCAGACTCCACACAGAGAGTGAAACAAATTTCCAGCCTAAGACAACCTGGAAGGTTGACAGGAAAGGTCTGATGCACCAGTCTGAGAGAAGAGCGCAGGCCAGGGTGGACTGAATCGCTGGCAGCTGTAGCAGTTTTGAGACTTCTTAACCCACAAACACCAAAGACAACTTAGAAGGTCAGTAGGAAAGGTCTGTTGGACATGGGTGGGAGAGGAGTCCAGGGCTGCCCCAGTCCAAGCATGGTTGAGATGGAGGTGGTGGCAGCAAGCAGAGGCTGCTTCTGGAGCTCTCAGCCCACAGATTGTGGGGAGCAGCTAATCACACGTGGCTTGCAAGCATCTTTGCTGCCACTGATGCAGGATTCTCTTACTTTGGCCCTGTTTGGATCTGGGTTCCAATCCCGGATGGTAATCCTGGCACCCATACTTTCCTTTTAGTTTTCATATCCTGTTCATGACACCATTTGTGGCAGCAGCACCATAGCATACCCAGGATGGCTGCTAGCACAGGTTATTTGATCTGCTTTTCTTTTTTTTTTAATGTAATAAATTTTATTTGTTTTCTTGTTTACATCAGTCATTTTCATGAGATTTTTGAGTTACAAATTTTCTCCCCGTCTTTCCCCTACCCCAACCCCAAAACAGTGATCCCACTGTGGAGCCCCTCCCCTGGTCTGCTCTCTAACTTTCTGGTAGAGCAGGGAGGGTCTCCCTATGCCAGCCCCTGTATATCTTGATTCCTAGTTGCAGGTATTGCAGAGCTTTATATTCTAGATTCTTTACATTCCTCCCTTGTCACCCACGCCCACTGGAAGGACAGCCAATTCAATACAGACTGTGGATGTGTGATTATACAGGACATCTTCATAGTGAACATAATGACAGGGATCATATGTCCCTCCTTCCTATCCCTCCCCCCCCGTTCTGTTCTCTACCCTGTCCCTGTCCCTTTATTGAAGTGTGATCATCCATCACCCCTCCCCCAGACCCTGCCCTCCCCTCCATCATCTCCCCTCTCGTCTCCCCACCCCCTACTCTATTGTGTGGCATTTTGCCCATTTTAGAGTTTATGCCATTTCTTCCCTAAGCCAGATTCGATGAGAGTAAATGAAAGTAAAGTTGTAACAGTTATCCCTTGCCTCTTCCACATGGGATGATTAGCCCCATTTTGTCTCTGCCTTTCTC
>JAQQSW010014091.1:0-12179 GCA_028646575.1 Pseudocheirus occidentalis | reverse complement strand
GGGGCCACTGCTGCTGGTTCCAGTAGTTCCCCTCCCCCACTGCTTCCTTGCCCCGGGGGTAGAATGGCTGATCTGCTTTACCCACCCAATTAAGTTTCCAAGTTTCAGCTTTCACTAACTGTCTCTAACCGAAGCTCCCCTCAGGCTGGTGCTTTAGATTTTCTTTAAGTAGACTCACAGTAAGGCTTGGGCTTGGGAGGCTCCAAGGCTCCTGTGGATGCCCTGGGGCCTTGCCTGGCTGTGGCTGAGGTTTTGGGCTGGCCGGATCTCTGCTCTGCTGTGGTGTGCTCTCTCCCACCCAGCTCCTCACGCCTTGGCAGATGTGGGGGTGCTGGAGGCTGTAGAACCGCTGCAGGCTGGCTGCAGGGCTTGGCTCAGCTCCTTCCCACTGCCTGGGCTTGGCTGCGGTCTGGGCTTCCGGCTGTTCCAGCCTCCGCTCTGGTCGTGCTGAGTCCCTGCTGCCGAGCTGACTTCAGCGAGAGCTGTGTTCTCTGTATTTCTGTGAGTCTGAGAGTCCTAGACTTTCCTAGACTTTGTCTGGGCTCATATTTTCTGGGTATTTAGGGTGGCGGTGTGGGAACTGCGGGACCTTGCTGCTTCTACGCCGCCATCTTCGCTCAGCCCCCATAGATTTTTATTCTTAATGGAGTGTGTTTTTCCCTCCTTGCACCCAAACCAATGCTCTTCAGTTTCATATAGTACTCTTCTTCCTCCCTGTTTTCCCTCTATTGTTATGAGTTTTTGTGTTTTTTCATGTTAGAATCTAAGTTTAACTGTTTTTATTGATCCCTCTTTAAATCAGAACCAATGACAATAACACTCATATGATGCTCATCTCCTTCCTTCCTTCCCCTCCACTTTAATATGTTTTTAAGTCTCTTCCTGTGGCATAATTTACCATTTTCTGCTTCAACTTTTCCTTTCCTCCCATTAGAATCTATTTCCCCTAATAGGGTTTTTTTTAAATCTTCAAATTATTTCACATACCCACACCCTCTCTCTATGTACATCCCTTTTAAATATCACAATACTTATACAAATTTCAATATTGACAGGTATCTGCTTCTCATATAGGGATGGAAACAGTTCACTCTTAATGAGTCCCAAAATATGTGCATGTGCGTATGTGTATGTGTGAGTGTTTTCCTTGTTTACCTTTTTATGTCTTTCTTGGGTCTTGTATCTGCCATCCTGGTAAATAGAAGTTGAGATAGGGGCTTTTTAAATTTCCAGGCTGTGGATTGGTAGTCCCAGGCATAGCTGCTATCCCTGCTGCAGGCCCTGCCTTTGTCTCTTACTCAGCTCTGTCCAATGCCCGACCTTTGGTGATAGGCCTGGGAATTTCCCTTGTGGTGGGTAGATCAACTTTCTGCCACATTGAGCAGGTCTTGTGCGGGCCTCTTGGCATGCTGCCCCCCCTGTAGTAGTCCTCTCCAGCTCATTATATAGATGAAGAAACTGAGGCAAACTGAGTGATGTGACTTTCTCAGGGTCACACAGTAACATCCTGAGACCAGATTTGACCTCATGAAGATGAGGCTTCCTGATTCAAAGTCCACTGTGCCACTTTTCTGAACCTTCCACCCTTATTTATGTTCATAATTGAAAAAGACTTACTTGCTTTCACATTGGATAAGACATAAAAAAATACTAGACTTAAATGAGTTAACATTTAACTAGATCCTAAATCAATTTAATGACCAGACTCCTACAGTGTACCTCACAGAGTAGGAAGTGAATCAATATTAAGTTGAATTAAAACAGTTATTGGCAATTCAGTGTCAACTTGAAATCATGTCTCTAATACTGTAACTCAAATCTCTTATCCTGAAATCAATGTATTTGATAAAGCCACAACAACTATAAATTTCTGGTGACACAAATATTTACTTTGGCGATGTTTAAAAGATTTTTTTGTAAAAGTCTCTGATACTTTACTTGGCTGCAAACTTCAAGTGAACCCACATTGTAATGCAGCATCCAATAAAATGTTAATGTGAATTAGGGCATATTAAAATATAATATCCAGAAAAAGAGTTAATAATCCTCTGCTCTGGATAAATGACGCTCCATCTTGTATATTATACTCAGCTCTGGATATCTAGTCTAAATATATATTGAGAAATCGAAGCATGTTAAAAGAACAATTACCATGAGAAGTACAAATTTGAAGTAATGTCCTTGCAAATAATATCCCTTCTGCCTGTATGTGCTGGGTTGTGTGAAACAGAAATATTGACTTTTTTTGTGAAATGTATGACTAAAATGTATTACTTTTCAAATAAAACTTTAAAATGGAAAGCAATGCTTCACAGAACTGTAAAGGTATGCTTTGTGTTTCTTGGGGGGAAAAGAGAAGTGATATTAATTGTATCAGTTTGTTTTGAAGACTTTGGACCATATTTTTCATACTTGGAGGGAGAAAATACCTCTCAATTTTTTGAAAAATATTATTTGTCCTATGAGGAATGTCAAAGCATTATATTATAATATACTGTTGGCATCTTATCATTACTTGAGGCTACTTATGCTTTCCTAGACAAAATGATATGAAAACATTGAAAGCCTTAGACTCTCTGAAAGTTTCAGTTATTGGTTAGAAGGCTTGTTGTGCTATCAAATATAATCCATCTCATATATGTGCTGATTTGGTGAATAGAATATATGTTACTCGACTCTGTTCTTTCATAACTCCCTTTTTGGTCAATAATAAACATATCTGGGTTAAAAAAGTAAGCCTACCACTTATTAGATTCCTATGAAATGGTGAATCATATCTTGTTAACATAATATATAATATTTCCTCTTAGTAGGAAGTGACAGTTTTTAATGACTCCACAGTTTGGTATGGATATCCTTATATTTTGTAATAAGAAATCACTAACAATCAGGCCTAGTCTGATTCTTTCTTCAAGAAAGTGGAGTGAAAAACAGTTTGTAGCTGTACTTTACTGAATAAGAACACAGAGAAAGCAAAAGAGTGCAAATATAATCTCATTAAGTAAGACAGCAAGTCTAAGTGGCATACATAGCTATTAAGCAAACAAGATTGGTCCATAATAATAAGAAACATATTTCAGATCTGTTGCACAGTACCAGGCTTTTTAACAAGTAATGGGCATACCATGCTAGAAAGTAGTTGCTATTCTCCATCAGTATATCATTGTCAATGGCAGGGCTGTCTCAAAAGAAGCACTTATCTCATACACTTTATTGCTTGATAGCTTGCTGATTGCTTTTACAAAGCAATAAATTGATGGCCTGATTCAGCACTGACATTAGGTTATGTTCATTCCTGGTGATTGATGCTTTGAATTAGAACTCTCACATTCTTCACTGTTTAGGAATATGAAATTCCAAGCAGGCCTGCCTCATGTCACAAATAAAATGACATTGCAGATGCCAAATAAGAGAGATTTATACATTTAAATGTCTAACTAGTTTTTGTCTTTAATAAAGTTTTCATAATTTATAGCTTAATATTTCTGCTTTCAATTAAACACTCTAGCTAAAGAATAGAGAAAAAGGAAACAAGATTTTTATTCCTTAAATTATAGCATAACTACAGAATCAAGAAAAGTTTGTAAGATGATCTTTATATTAATAAGTGTATTAGGTAAATTGAATATTTTAATTATTTTTCTGTAAGCTTTAAGGAAATAACATATTTTAATATTTTCCTGTGGGTTTAAAAATCATAGCCATCACTTGGAATAATGTTTTTAGTATATGTCACTTTAATCAACATTAAGGGCAGGAAGGAAAAAGAATCTGAGAATCCAAAATGACAGAAAACTCCATTTTAATTTTTTCAATTGTTTTCCATATAAGAAATTAACTATGAAAAATTCCATCGAAATACTGAGAGAATGATAATAATTCATTAAAGGCTAGTCAATTCAGAGTGAAGGTTATGACCAATTTCTTTCTCCTTTTTGTAATATTCAAATACCTAAGTGTTATACCAAAATATTAGCAATTTTAATAAACTTTAGATGAATCAATCAGTTTCTATGTTGAAAATTATAAGGGAATTAGGACACGTTGAGCTTATTTATCTGTTCTACTCTCCTACCTTGACAAGATGCACTGCTTCTCTATACTCAAGCCTCCTTCTAGGATCATAGTTTTATAAATGGTAAAGACCCTTTCATTTCCACACATGAGGAAATTCAGGGACTGGCATGTTATATGATTTGTCCCAAATCAAGCAGGGAACAAGTAGAAGGGACAGAATTTGAATTCTGGTCATCTTTATTCAAATTCTGCACTATTAGCATAGTACCCAACTACTCATTCTCATATATCTCCCAACTAATAATCATTTTCAAATATGTCAAATTTTTATATCAATTGACCACACATGGAAAAAGGTAATTAAGGAATAAAATAATTCTAAGCTGAGCAAAAATCATGGGAACAAGGGTAGTAGGTGCAGAACTAACCTCAGATTATGTGTGAACCAGATTCACATGTCTAAACTGAATATATATTTGTAATTGAATATATATCTATATTGAATAATTGAATATATATACATATATATTTTTTTTCTTTGTTTTAGGGGATAAGGTAGGTGGCATTTGGAGTTAAGTGACCTGCCCAAGGTCACATGACTAGTAATTGTTAAGAGTCTGAGGCATGATTTGAGCTCAGGTCCTACTGCTTCCAGGGCTGGTGCTCTCTTCACTGTGCCACATAGCTGCCCCCTAAATTGAATTTAAAAAAGTACTGTTCATAAGTATAGAGTGAAGGATAGTTAAGTGATTGGAAGGAGGAAACTGAAAAGAGAATAACCAATGGACATAATTTAGATTAAAGGAACTAAAGTTTTCTAAAACAAAGCAAAAAAGATTCTTGTCTATTAATAACAAAGGGACTGTAAGATTTTGATGCTATAATCCATCCTCTGATGTGCTACATGAGTGCCTAAAAATGGGATGAAACTAAAGAAAGAAGGGAAAAGTAATTGAGCCAAAGAACAAGAAGAAATTATCCATGCTACCGGCAACACTATATTTATTGATCAATTTTCAAGATGTCTGAAGTAAAGTTTTATATAATTTCTTGAGGAAAGGGGAGAAATCATAAAATTTTTAAAATGATATAAAATGTAGATAATTGCATGTTTACTTTCCTAATGCTATAAAATTTATGAGAATAATTCAAACACACACTAATACTAACCCTTGATCTAGTAATTATTACCTTTAACTTGGATACACAATGTAGATGGACAAAGAACTAGACAAAAAACTGAAGAGGAAGAAAGCAGTCCTTCAATTTCCTTTTACAACTTGAAAGTATCTTAATAAGCACAAGCTTCTGCCTTTAAAAAAGATGTAGTTTAAATGTCATTCAAGGAATTTTTTGTAGACATAAATGATGGAATGCTACGTCTTTTAATAATTGAAGTTGAGTATTACCCAAATTATAACAAAGAAATACACATAGAGTATGATCAGTCTTCAACATAATATTGATGGAAAATGCATTTAGGAGGACTGAAGTAAATTGTTAAAGGTAACCTATATACATTTCAAAAATGGCTTCATCAAAAATATATGTGACTAGAAAATGTTAAGGGCTGGTCATATAGTGAAAGGCAGAGATGATGTTTAGTGCATTTAGATTGCCTGACAAAATATCAAACAAACAAACAGAATTAGACAAAAATAGCAAAGGATAAGAAATCAAGGATGTGGCATGATTTATGTTTATGAAGACAATATTTGTACCAATGAGATAGATATTAACTTTAGGTTATGAATGATTTAAATCTTTTTCATCCTTGATGTGGGACAGACAGACATTAGGTAGTGGTCTTAGAAAAAGAAATGAGATACAATTGACCAAGAAAATTATGTTAAATTTTTATATGAATGTTTTAAAATATTTTATAAAATAATCATGTTTATGAAATGAGCAGCAAAGAAGATTCAGAAAATTCCACTATTAATTTTATTTTATTTTTAAATTCATAAGTCAAATAATATGGAATAGGAAGGCAAGTTTATTTTTTTTTTACTTCTTCAACAAATAAATAAGCATTTATTAAAGACCCATAATGTGGCAGGCTCTGTGCTAATGGCTGAAGATACAAAAAACATAACTTATTCCCTTATCTCAAGGAGCTTACAATCTAATAGAGCAGAGAATAAAACCAACAAATATACATAAATATCTATAGGGTAAAATAAGAAATAATTAGCAAAAAGTAAGCACTAGAATTAACAGGAATTAGGAACTCCTTATAGAACATAATATTTTAGCAAGAACTTAGAAGAAAAACAGAACACAGAAGTAAGAGCATTCCAGGCATGAGATACAGACAAAAAAAAATGCTGTCAAGAGATTGAGTTTTTTGATCATGGAACAACAAGGAATGTAGGTGATTGGGAGTAATGGAGTAAGTTATAATACACAAAACTTAGAAGTTAACTTGGCTATAAAGGGTTTTGAATACCAAAGAGGATTTTGATTTGATCCTGAAGATGATTGGGAGTCACTAATTATAACTGAACAGGGACAACATATACCAGACTTTCTACTTAATTGAAGTATTTTATTAGAGCGTTTCTAAATATAATAAGGTATGATAAATAGTCAATACCCAGTAAACTCCATCTTCTAATGAAATATTGAGTTTTTCTGAATGGTAAATCATAATGTTTAAGGAATCTAAGGAGGGAGCTGGGATTAAAACCAAGAATGAACTACCCAGGAAAATTGAACATATTATTCCAGGGGAAAATATGGTCATTTAATGAGGTGGAGGACTTTCAAGCATTCCTGCTGAAAAAAAACAGAATTGAACAGAAAATTTGACAATCAAACACAAGAAGCATGAGAAGATAAACATGGGAAAGAAATCATAAGGAATTTATCAAATTTGAATTATTTACATGCCGATATGGAAAAATGATAATAGTAACTTATGAAACTTTTCTTAGTATAAGGATAGGTGAATGGAATACAAATGGATATATATGTATACTTACACATATGCCTATATAGGAGGCTATATAGTCACATGAATACATATGTGAGCATGTGTATATACGGGTATATAAAGGGCATAGAATCAATTGAATATGAAGGGATGATACTTTAAAAGGCAAATACTGAGGTGGGAGAGGACTAGAATTAGAGGAGATAGGGAGAGACAAAATGGGGCTAATCATCGCATGTGAAAGAGGCAAGGGATACCTGTTACAACTTTACTTTCATTTACTCTCATTGAATCTGGCTTAGGGAAGAAATGGCATAAACTCTAAACTGGACACCATGCCACACAAGAGAGTAGGGGGAGTGGGGATGAAAGGCAAGATGATGGAGGGGAGGGAAGGGTCTGGGGGAGGGATGCTGGATGCTCACACTTCAATAAAGGGAAAGGGTAGAGAACAGAACAAGGTGGGGAGGGATAGGAAAGAGGGACATATGATCACTATCACAATATGTCTACTATGTCACACCTACACAGCCTGTATTGAATTGGTTCCAGCAGGGGTGGGTGATAAGGGAGGAACCAAAAGAATCTAGAATTTAAAGTTCTGCAATACCTGCAACTAGGAATTAAGATATACATGGCCTGGGGTAGTGAGACCCTCTATGCCCTACCAGAAAGTTAGAGAGAAGACCAGGGGAGGGGCTTTTCAGTGGGAGCACTGTTTTGGGGTTTGGGTAGGGGAAATACAGGGAGAAAATCTGTAATACAAAAATCTCATTAAAATGAATGATGTAAACAAGAAAACAAATAAAATTTATTACAACTGAAAAAATAAAAATAAATTAAAATAAATAAATAAAATAAAATAAAAAATGTCAAAAAAAGAATCTGGGGAGAAAAGCTCTTAAGTGATCATTTTTCATAGGAATATGCTGCTATTTTCATTTTTGTTGCCAACATATTACAAATAATAAAAACAGAACAAACAGCTATTAAAATGTCCTCAGGTAAAAACACAAAACTAGTAGACTTGAGATAGAATGAGTTAAAGAAAAAGCTATTTTTGTCTAGAAGATTGTGATTTCTTAAAAAGATATCATACAGATATTTGTGTCATCATTACATTAAAAATAACTCCTACATTTCACTAAGTACAATATTAGAATAAATGTCTAATCCAAGGCAATGGTATAATAAGTTTCTCTGGAGTTTGTTATGTTTCAAAACATTAGATTAGTAAAATTGTATAAAATCATAGCAGGTAAAGTAGACAGAAAATACATTTATATCTCTTTATAGCGACTTCATTGGTGCAAGATGCTTATTTTCAAACCTGACTCAAGAAGGTCAATAGGAAATTAAGGTTTTTGCTGCTCGGGTTTATGACAAGGAAATCAGAGGAAAATATTATACGAACAAAGATGGAAATGTTGCAAGATAGGTATTCATCATGCAGATTGAAATGCCTCACATATGCACAGTGCATAAGGACCAGACTTGAAAGAGACTTGAAAAATAGCAGGACCTAGAGAAGGCTAGTGATTCAAGAACTATTCCTTTTCTTCTTAGTCAAGAATATAGGTTACAAAATTTATATATCTCTTATCCTCTTTCCCCAAAATCACATAGCTAAGATTCTATGAGGAAGTAAGAGATTTTTTTTCATCTTTACTTAGGCGCTGCTGTAGCATTTTTGGAGCCCTATGGCAAGAATAGGTAGAATTTCACTCTAACATTCATCCATTGTGATACTGGACAATATCTAACTATGACTAAATCACGGAATTATTCTAGCAAGAAACAAAACCCTGGGGATGTCATTAATAGTTTGTCATTTCTAGTTCATGAGAAAAAGTTAATTCAACCCCTAATGAAATGAAGTACAGAAATTTTGTTCATTAAAATTAAGAACTTATAAATGTAGAAATGTGAAATTTAAATGTACATTGCAATATCCAGGATCATTTTAAGATGTGAATTTAGAAGTATGTTGTATTAGAAGTATGTTTCCTTTGAACTTATTTGCTTAAAAAGTTAAATATAAGCATGTGTCTTTTAAAAGGTATATTAAATGAAATTCTGCTTCAATTAGGATAGTTCTAATGGAATATTTCTAAGCCTCAATAATAAAGTCAACATTTCCTTATTTCAGAAGTTCAGTACATTGCTTTTTTTTTTACTGTTCTAACAATAAAATTTTAGGCTATTGCTATGATTCCTTTCCCATATGACTAAATTGAGAGGAAGGGGAAGGACATATTTAGGAAGATGGTGTTGAAGAACAGGCAAACCACTGGTAAACACCAAAAAAACCCCTAGACAAATGATAGTGAAAGTAGACATGTAGTCACCTACCCATCAAAATTGAGTATAATGTTTGAGGGGAAAATATGGTCATTCAAATAGGCAGAGGACTTTCAAGCATTCTTGCTGAAAAAAAACAGAACTGAATAGAAAATTTGACATTCAAATAAAAGAAGAATGAGAAGGCAAACATGGAAAAGAGATCATAAGAAACTTATCAAAGTTGAACTATTTTCATGACAACATAGAAAACTGATAATTGTGACTTATGAAACTTTTCTCAGTATGAGGATGTGAAGAGAATGTAAATGTATATTTATATACATACACACATATGTATGCATGTATATGCATATATGTATGTATACACACATGTGCCTATATAGGAGGGATTATCTGTGCATATGAATACATATATGTGCATATATGTGTACATAGAGAGAGGCACAGGATCAATTTAATGGGAAGGGATGATATTTTAAAAGGTGAAACTGAGAGGTGGGAGAGAAATAGAATGATAGGAGACAGGGAGAGAGAGAATGGGCTTAATCATCTCATATAGAAGAGGCAATGGATAACTGTGGCAATGGAAGGGAAGAACAGAAAAGCAAAAGCAAATGGGTCAATCTTACTCTCATTGAATTTGGCTTAGGGGAGGAATGACATACACTCTAAATTGTTTATCTTGCACTACAGGAGAGGAGGAGGTATGGGGATGAGAGGGGGCATGATGGAGGGGAGGGCAAGGTGTGGGGGGGAGGGCTGTTAGAAGCACACAATTCTATAAAGAGACAGGGACAAAGTAGAGAATAAAATAAGGCGAGGCAGAATAGGAAGGAGGAAAATAGAGTCAGTCTTTCACAATTTGTCCTTTGTGGAGATGTTCTGCATATGTACACATGTTACAGCCTGTATTTAATTGTTTGTCTTTACAGTGGGGGTGGGTGACCTCCAGAGGGAGGAAGAAAAATAATCTACAATGTAAAGTTCTATAATCAAATGTTAAATACGTGTGTGTGTCTGTGTGTATATATGAATTCTATACACACATATATGTATTTATAGGTATGTGTGTATATTATTATTATTATTACTATTATTATTATTATTATTATTATTGTATATGTGTTTGTGTATTTGTCTTTGTGTATCCACACCCATATGTATATATATATATATATATATATACAGATATTTACATATATACATATATGTTTTTGTTGCAATGCAATGCAAACGCATGCAGAGCTAACTTAAAGAAAGAATGGCAGTCTTTGCATTTTCCTTTTAGTGGAATTCACAAGACTGTTAACTTTATCTCAATGTAGCTTTTAAATATTTAATTCACTGCTCTATTTTAATAGGGGATCTTAATGCACATCTACTTAATCTTTTCAAAGAAGAGTCTTAAATTGCCAGGCAATCTGTATCAGAAAATAGTTTTCTGTGTCATATTTTACAACATTCTTGCCTAAAAATACATTCAAAGGCATTTGTGATATGTTGACACCAGTGATGTGAATATTCTTTTTTGCAAACAAGAGTAAAGGAATATGTTTTGTATGTGCATGTGTGATTCATATTAAGTAACCAAAGGTACAAGAAGCTCCAGTAAAGGTAGAGAATAAAATAAGGTGAGGCAGAATAGGAAGGAGGAAAATAGGGTCAGTCTTTCACAATTTGTCCTTTGTGGAGATGTTCTGCATATGTACACATGTACAGCCTGTATTTAATTGAAAAGAGTGTGCTAGTAACAAAAAAATTGCTTTCATCTTTTATTAAATCTTCAAATATGAGGTCATATATGTTGCCGACATATGCAGTTTGGAAAGGAGACATATTCTTTTTCCCATAAGAAGGAAGTCCCTTAAACTGATTCATTCATCTATGCTATATGTAAATTAAAAGAAAACTTTATGAAGGGATAGTCTTCTAACTCTTATTTTCTAAAGGAAGTTGAAAGGGAATAGATGAATTGGTATTTATACTGCTCTAAAATTTAACTTTCAAATTAAAATTAACTTCCTAGTAAGATAAGAGTCAAGGTTAAAGTATGCACATATCCCTGTGAAACTTCCACAAACGTTAACCAAGAATAGGAGCTTTTTTCACTTTACTCTCTCTTTATGTGCACATGTGAAGGTAATAATATCAATTCTACATTGAGCCTTATTAAAAACTGCACTGTATAGCTAATAATTAAATTAAATCTATCTATGGTTATTGCAACTATGGAGGAAAAAATGAAGCATTAATTAATTATCCATTAAGCATCTGCTATGTGCCAGGAAACATGCTAAACATTTTACAGATATTATTCGATTGAGCCTTCACAAAAACACTGCTAGCAAACTATTCATATTACCATTTTATAATTGAAAAAACTGAGGCAAAAAGAGGTCACAAGGCTTGCCCAGTGTCAATTTGTATTTGAAACCCATTAGGAACTTAGGTTTTCCTGATTGCAGGTCTAACTCTGCACAGTTAACCGTTCCTGAAAGAGAAACCTAAAATATCTATGGTGGCAAAGAAAAGAAAACTGAAGACATTGTAAAAAAAAAAGTAGTACAAATGAATAGATTTGCAGTTTGAGGAAATGGATTCTTACATTGGCTCTGTTACTCACAACATCTATGATTCTGTACACATCTTTTAACACCTGTCAGTCTAAATGTCCTCATCTAGAAATCAATTGAGTTGGAATCAATGACCTTTAAGATATCTTTTAGTTCCAATTCTAAACTTTTATGACCCTATAAATTTGAATTGTATTCATATACTATTAAAATGAATTTCAAAAGCATTATTTACTAATGTAATTAAAGGTTTATGAGACCTTCCTTCTGACTTGCAGATAAAACTACATAAATGTACCCCAACGTGTGTATGTGCTTATATGTATATACATATATATATATATATATAT